>KE155715.1:62377-75856 GCA_000411075.1 Sisymbrium irio | reverse complement strand
AATAGTAGTGATGACCCCTCCACAACCTGCCATATGCACATGATCACACAAATGCATCCTAAATGCCTAAAATGCAAAGGAAAAAGTTAAAGAGATGGAGATAAATGGGTCCTAAACTAATGAAAATGTAAGAACATCAGAGAGAGAGAGCAGCCTTGGGCGCAGTCCACGTTCACTTCGAAAGAAACCAGCCAGTTCTCCATTCACTTGAAAAGAGAAAGAAGCCGTGCAGATGCCGAGATTGATCCAGTGGATGAACTTGTCGGGGAACTTCAGTGCAGAGAGAGTGTTAAGAAAAAAAAAACTCCATCAACCTCATCATTTAAGGAAATTGTAGACAAGTAAGTGTGGAGGTTAACCTGTTCATCTGATCTAGGAGGAGGGAGATTTCAGTTACCGTTAAACGAAAGATCATGCAATGTTGCTGTTGGTAGAATGCCAAAATGCGAGTGTCGTTGAGCCTAGAGATAGTTAGACAGGTTGCCAAAAGAAAACATTTTATCCCTCAAAAACACTCGTGACTTGTCAACAAGATGATCAAGATGAAGAACATAATCTACAACCTGGATTAAGCGAAAAGTAGGGAATATAGACCAGTGTTTTCTGTTAGGTTTTGAGGACTAGTAGTTACCAATTGAGCCATCAAGATAGTTTTTAGTTTGAAGGATAAAATGAACAAGATAACATTGAGAAACACATTTTTGGTTTTTGCATGCTGTTATATATATATATAAATTTTGTATAAAAACAATACGAAAATTATAAATAAAATGTTACCAATCAAAAGAAGTAGGATGGAAAGGGAAATATCCAAGATCTTACTATTTGGTTAGTCATTCCTCTTTCATTTTTCCTCTTCTTCATGTATCATTGCCAATTAGTAAAGAGATTTTTTTATCTACAAAGAAAATAAATTATAAAAACTAACTTATGAAAAACTATAAATATAAAGATAGATCAAGACATATCAAGATAAAAAGATATTTTTAATTTCGACGACACTTTAAAATTTCTCTAAGAAATTCAGTGCTTTCAACATCTTTTTTTTTGAAAAACCCCGAGATCTCTATTTTTCTTGTAAATAAATTATAATCCACTTGATCTTTTCATCCTAACATCATTAATATTAGTGGTGAAATTATGTTTCAACAACTCATATGATGTAGCTAGTTTTCCGTGTTTGGAAATGTGTTTTCTCTTGTTTCAAGCTTTGCCTTTGAAGGTTTAATATCTGTCAACTCTTATATTCCACCATCATATCTTCTTTTGCATTTTGCTAGGAATGAAATTCAAAACTGAATAAGAAGATACAAATATATATATATATATATATATATATGTGTGTGTGTGGGTAAATATATAATTATTTTCTTTTAAGAAAAAAGACCAAGCCGTGGTCCCGTGGAAGTCGTCGGCACGATGATTTATACGTTATCTCGGTTGTTATATACTAATCAGACTCGCTATTATATTTATGTATTCACTTTATCATTAGTTCACAACTCTCCACATGGTGGGGACGTTTTTTTTTTTTCTTTTGTCAACTGTGAGGACGTACTTATCCAATCGAAATGACTTTTATTTTAGCAAAATTTTAGATGATTCAATTGTTTTAGTCGCATGAAAGTTCATTACATGTCTGCTTCTAACTTGGAATCAGAATTGGAATCGGAAACTTTTGAAAACTTGTTTTCATAACGATTCCAGAAATAAAAAAAGTTATTTAAAAATGTACTGGAAGCTTCAGAATTTATTTTGGAAACTTTCATTTCTATTTTAAAAACATATTATAAAAAATAGAATTAGTTTTATAAATTTTATTTTTAGAATTAATAATAAGATAAACTATTTAAAATCATATATAAGTTGTTAGAATTACTTATAAATTTTCTATTTTTTATTATACCTTTTTAGTTTCTAATTTATAAAATTATATAATTATTGTATAAGATACAAAAGTGATTGATTTAATTAGTTGTTCAATATATTTTTTAGGAATTTTAAGTTCATTCATCTTTTTACATTATATAATAAAGATAAATGAATTTATTGAAAATATATAATTAGATTTATTTTTTGTTTTTTTTAATCATATGATATTTCATTTTTTTATTTTATAAATTGATATATTAAAAATACTAATATATTTTAATGATTAATAATATTATATATATATATATATATTTCTAAAACGTACCCGTTTTCTAAATATTTTTATCAATTCATTTCCACGCTTTATAATGTTTTCTTTACATATCCACTTCTAATTCTACACAACATATATTATATTTACTGAAATAAAAATAACTAGTGATATTATTATTTGTTGAATTAAATATATTATTTAATCATGGATTTTAAAATTAATTATTTATGCTTTGTAATTTAAAATTTGATATAATTTTGAAAATTTAAGTCTTAATTTAATATCTTAAATTCTGTTTTTAATATTTTATTGACGATTGTTTATTAAATTTTCATTTCAAATGATTTACAAATTTTAAGTCTTATAATACTAATATTTTTTCTGAAAATAATTTTAAACCGTTAGTTGACTAACACAATATAGTTGGAACTAATTCATAATATTCGTCATTTGTTTTTTTTTCTGTCACCATCTAGAGCCATAATATTTTTATTTCAAAAGGTGGCAGGTCGGCAATAGCCAGTAAGATATAAAAATAAAATACAGTACTAGGAAAATAAAATATGAATTTATGAGTTCCAGTTGATATAAATTAAGTTTATAAAAAAAAAATCAAGTTTATAAAAATGGATCCCTCTCGTAAGACAAAAATTAAAAAGCAAGTTATTTTGTTTTCCCTCTTCTTGCAAATCATCGCAAGTTGTACTCTCTTTCTCTCTTTCTTCTTTCTGTTTTTTTTTTTTGGCCTGGCAGGAAGAACTTTGCTTTCTTTCATTGTTACCAAAAAGAAGAAAAAAATGGTTGAAAAAACGTTTTATGGTCAACGTAACCATCCTACCAAATCCGAAATACTCGCCATGCCTACAAAAACTGTGCGGTTTCATGATCATCCTTTATATTGGCAGGTAACGAAAGCTGATTGCCCTATGTGCGATCAATGGGACATTGAGGATAACGTCTTCTTTTACTGCGTAGAGTGCGAATTTTCTGCGCACAGGAAATGCATAGAAAGTTTCTTCATATACGAATATGGATGCGGTCACCTCCTCGAGATCCCTGTCTCCTCCATATCAGTTGTTAAAAATAGAAGTGACCGTTGCCATTGTTGTCGAGGTAAACTCTCTTCTGCGATCGCTTCTTGCACGGTATGCAACATAAGCATGCATCTAAAGTGTCTACATATGTTTGATTCACCACCACCAAGTACTATGCTCGAGCCAAAGCTACACGAGCATACGCTTACACTCTTGTCAAGGCAAGTCACATTTACTTGTAATGCATGTGGTCAAGAAGGTAACAACAATCCTTACGTATGTCTTGAATGCAATTTAACGCTCCACCAAAAATGTATTGATTTTCTACCGCGCGTGATAAACATTAATCGTCATGATCATCGCATCTCTCATACTTTTCAACTTCGTCAAGGAGACTGGGAGTGTGGAGTCTGTCGTAAAACGATCGACTGGGTCTACGGAGCTTTTACGTGTTCTGTTTGTCCTAGCTATGCCGTTCATAGCAGATGTGCTACGAGAAAAGAAGTGTGGGATGGGATAGAGCTTGAAGATATGCCCGAAGAGGAAGAAGAAATCGAAGATCCTTTCAAGAGAATCAATGAAACAGATATCATTCATTTTAGTCATGACCATGAGGAGCATATTCTCAGGCTGGATGAGAATTGTGACACGGATAATGATGATATGCGTTGCGGGGGATGCGTTCTTTCCATCAACGAGGGTCCATGTTACAAATGTGTGGAATGCGATTTCAGCCTTCACAAAGTGTGTGCTAGTCTTCCTCGGAAGATACGCCATTTATTACATAACCGTAAAAACATTCTAGAGGTTGAATGCACACAAATGTTTGATTGTAAAGCTTGCGGAAACACGTCTGATGGTTTCAGGTACGAGCCTATTAATAGACACTATCTATATCATGACGAAGTTTATGATGTCCGGTGTAGTTCCTTATCGGAACCAGTTCACCATGATCTGCATCGACATCCCTTATACTTCACCTTGGAAAGGTCCAAAATATGCCATGCTTGTGGTAAAGGAATATCTAATGATCCCTTAAATTGTTTGGTCTGTGAGGGGTATGCCTTATGCATCAGATGTGCAACTTTACCAAGAAAGGTAAAACACAGGTGTGACGATCATTTTCTGTCATTATGTCAAGGTGCTGGAAATGCCAGTGGTGACTTGTGGTGTGATATTTGTGAGACCAAGACAGATCCGAGTGTATGTTACTATACTTGTGTTGAATGTGGGCTCAGTCTTCATATCGATTGCGTACTTGGAGATTTATATTATGTGAAGGTAGGAACATCCACTGATAACGGCCTTCAAATTCAACTACTTCCAAACAACGGTCTTACTCGACCTCGCTGCGGTATTTGTGAAAATCGTTGCGTGTCCCCCTTCCTTATGAAGATGTCGAGAGGAGATGTTACAATTTACATTTGTTCCATGCACTGTTGTAAAGTCTTGTATGCTAAGTTTTATTCGGATGCTCATATAAGATGATACTCATCCACTGTGTATGCTTATTTTTTATCAATCATATTTCAAAACTCGTGAAAGATAAACCAAGATCAAGCAGTCAAAATGAGACTTGCACAAGCACTTAAACTAACTTTGTAAACAAATTCTGAAACACTTTAATTCAAAGGCCAATGTGATTGAATCTCTCTTACAAAATTTCATAAACAAAGATGAAAGTCTGTGCTTTTTCTTTTATTTTTTCGAATTGAATGTTAAATTTCAAAATAAAAAACCTCTGTTTTACATTTACATGTTTATGGTATCGAAAGAGTCATAAGTTAAAAGAAGATCTATGATTTAACTTCTAAAACCAAACCAGAGAACCAGTCCGTCATCTAGCCTCGAGTTTCCTTCCTCTCGTGCACATGTGAGCCGGTTTCGAACTACTTTATCCAGCATCTTGATCAGTCGTGAGGGAGGGGAAGCCTTTTCTCTATGCTTTCTCAAGTTTCTTTCCCTCCAGATTCCATACAACGTTGCTTGGAACACATACTTGAAGATAAAAGATTTCGTGTAATCTAGGTTAGAGTCTTGAAGATAAGCAAGAATCTCCGACCAGGTAAGAGAGAAGTTTAGTTGCATTATGGCTCGAGCTAAAACCTCCCAAATCGCTGCAGAGTATGAATATGCAAAGAACAGGTGCTCCCTAGTTTCAAGAGTGTTAGCGCAGAGCAAACAAAGAGAAGAGTGCTGCTGATTCCAGCTGAATCAGTTGCCAGTCTGTTTTGAATAGCAAGCCAGGAGATGAAAGAGTATTTTGGTGTTGCATAGGGAACCAAATACTCTTAGCCCATGGTTGCGTGATGTGGGGTTGTCGAATTTGTTGCCAAGTATTTTTGGAGCTGAATCTTGCCTTGTAGACATTTTCTCGGTGCTTCCAAAGTACCACATCATCTATATTCGCCGTGTTTGCAGTTTGATGAGCGTCGATGGCTTCCTCAATCTGATTAAGAATTGGTGTTTTATGTCTGTGGTACCTGTGAAGTGATAATACCTCTTCAACTGATGCTGTATCCATGATTCCCATATCAATAAATCTTCTATCCCCCAGAGTTGATGAAGAGGGCCGAGGTTGCTCCAGTTGTCATACCAGAATGAAGTACAATGGCCATTATGAACCTCTACCCGATGGAAAGTCTGTGCTAAGTTCCTCAGCTTTAAAACTTTCCTCCACATCCATGATCCTGTCTGAGTTCTGTTCTTGATGGACCAGAAACTGCCTTTTCTTATGAGATAGAGCTGCAGCAACTTACCCATAGGGATGTTTTAGAAGACACTATACTCTAGATGAGCTTCAAACCACTGACTGTATTAAGCTCTTTTAGCTTTCTCAGGCCCAGTCCTCCTTCTTCTCTAGGAATACATATGTCTTTCCAAGCTACTTTAGCCTTCCTTGGATTCAGATCTGGTCCTGACCAAAGGAAAGCAGAGCATATTTTTTCTATCTCCGTGAGGCATTCACCACGCAGAACGAAAGCACCCATCCAGAAATTGATAATGCTCATGATCACCAAATTGAGAAGCTGTAACCGACCCGCATAAGAGAGGAAACGTGAGGTCCAAAAACTGATTCTTTTCCTAATTTTCTCAATAAGGGGTTTGTAGTCGTTGGTGGTCATACGTTTTGTGAGAAGAGGCAGGCCTAGGTATCTGACTGGGAGTTGTCCCGTTTCAAAAGGGAATTGAGCTAGGATTTGTTGGCGGTTTGTATCTGATATTCCAGCCATGTATAAGGCCGACTTTTCCAGACTGATCTTGAGTCCTGATGCTCTAACAATACTCTCAAAATACCTTCAACTGGCGTCTTTGTCCCATCAGTGAAAACAATTAGGTCATCTGCGAAGCACATGTGAGTGAGAGAGAGATTCTTACAGAGAGGGTGGTAGCCAATATGCCTGTTTTGTGCTGCTGCATCGATCATGTGTGAGAGATAGTTGATGCAAATGACGAACAGGTAAGGAGAAAGGGAGCATCCTTGTCGTAGCCCTCTACTACTCTTAAAATAGCCGGCTAATTCCCCATTCACCTGTACTGAGAAGGATGCTGAGGTGATGCATAAACCGATCCAATGAACAAATTTTTCTGGAAATCCCAGAGCTTTGAGTATGTTTAGCAGGAAACCCCACTGCACTGAGTCAAACGCTTTAGCTATGTCTATCTTCATGGCACATCAGGGAGAGATGTATGGCTTGTGATAATCTGTTACCAGTTCAGTAGAAAGAAGAAGGTTTTCCATCATCAGTATGTATTTCAAAAAAAGCCGACTGGTTTGGAAGGATAATCTTTGGTAGAAGGCACTTCAGGCGATTAGCCAGAATTTTTTATATGACTTTGTAGAGGACATTGCAACAGGAGATTGGCCTGTAATCTTTCATAGTCTTTGCTTCATGCTTTTTGGGAATGAGCGCAAGAATTGTAGAGTTAATCCCTTTTGGTAAAAAGCCCTTAATGAAGAAAGATTGGATGGCAATAGTGACGTCCTTTTCTATCACTTCCCAAGCTGATTTGAAGAACTCACAGGTATATCCATCAGGTCCTGGAGACTTATTTGATGGCATGGAGAAGATCAATTTACAAATTTCCTCTGTAGTGACCTCACGTTCAAGGAAGGATTGTTCAAGGTCGCTGTAGCAGAAGGACATGGTCTCTTGTATTTCAGGTATAGTTTGTCCCTCGAAATCTGACGGAGTGTAGGTGAGGAACTCCTTGAAGAATCTCTCTGCTTCTGCTTTGATCTCATCTTGCTTAGAGAGCGTATTGCCATGATCATCAACTATCTCTCGGATTGTATTTCGAGCTTCGCGGACTCTTACTGCATTATGAAAGGATTTGTTGTTTTGGTCACCGACTTTAAGCCAATGCAGCTTTGATTTTTGCTTGTAGAATTCCTATTCTAGATCAGACAGGAGGTTCCAACTGTCATAGGCCTTGGCTTCTTCCTCTATAGAAGACTGATTAGGATTTTCTAGTCTATTTTTGCTTTCTACAGAGCTCCTTGTAAGCGTCATTGGTTCTCTTTGGTAACATACCCAACTTGTCCTTACTCAACTCTTTGAGAGGTGCTTTTAGCTGCTTTAACTTCTTTGATAGTCAAAACATAGCAAATGTAGAATGGAATAAAGCATCTGTATCTTTCCATATAGATTCGACCACTGGCAAGAACTCTGGCATTCTTCCATTAACATTCGTGAATTTAAAGGATCTTCGTTTTCGAGCTTCTCTCTCTTTTAGCTGGATTCGACCCCATAGATGGTCAGAAATCCCACCTGCTTCAAAAATGCCATATGCGTCCTTTTCTTTATGCAACCAAATGTTGTTGATCAACACTCTATCTAGCTTTTTGCATATCAGGCCTTCTTTCTGTTTATTACACCACGTGAACATGGGTCCCTGCTGTCCCATGTCTGTTAGCAAACATTTACTAACCACTTCATGAAATTATGGGGGATTTCAATAAGATTCTGAACCTAGATGAACACTCGGCTTTTAATAGTACAAATGTGGCTCCACCGGGACTGAGAGAGTTTCCAAGGATTGTTGCGTATCAATGAACATTCATGGTGATTCTTTATATCTTCCCAAAAACTTTTACTTTCCTCTGGAGTATTTTGTGCATAGATGAATGAAAAAAAGAATTCCTCATCCCTTCCTTCTAGGAGTACAGAGCATGATCATTTGATCGGATTTGAACACCGGAGTGAGCCGAGAAGTGTTTCTCCAAGCTACCCAAATACGACCTCGTGAGCTATGCTCATAGTTTGATAAGACTGTCCAGTCTTTCAGAACTGCCTCTATTATTTTCTGACTTTTATTTTCTTTAAATCGTGTTTCTAGTAAACACCCGAACTGTATTTCTTCTTGATGCATCCATATTCGGACCACAGAATGTTTGGTTGATTTTTTTAGTCCACAGACATTCCAGAAGAAACTTGACATCAACAATGTTTTTGAGAGCTTTTTTTGCCCGTAGCCGGAGGATTCCTTCTCGTGCCTGGAGCTGACTTTTTAGAGACAAACTTGTGATTGGTTTTTGAGTGTCGGGGCAAGGATTGCCTTTGACTCGATTCTTCTATTTGTTCTAGAACGTGCTCTGATTCTACTACAGGTGTTTACGATTTTACAGATTCCTCTGCATTTTCCTCTGCATGTTCCAAATCATTCTCTGACTCCTCTGCATGTTTATGTGGCTCAGAGACCGGTAACTTGGTTGTATCAAAGGCAGGATCTATTGATGATTCCAAAATTTATCCCTCCTCTTCCATATCACTTAACACAGAGAACTTTGACGCTTGTGCTATCTGGACATGACCAAATTCAAGCACTAATTTGGCAGAGCTACGACTTGTTTTTGCAGGAGATACGGTGGACCAGGCACCTGCTATCTCGCTATCCTTCTCGGGTTCCTGAACTAGATTCTCAGTGACAACCTGCACTGTTTCAGAGGCTTGCTGATGAGAACAGCTTCTTATGTGGTTGTCGTAGGATCGAGATTCGAATGTTGTTCGGTTGGGCTCTTGTTTTTGCATTTATCCCCCGAGTGGCCCCATTTAGTGCAGCTAGTACATCGCTCAGGGAGCCATGGGTATTTGAACTCGAATACTGAGTTAACTCCTTTGCTGGATTTGAAACGATAAGATTTCGGAAAGCCTTTTGATAGTTCTGCTTCGACAAAGACTTTTGCTTCATCAAATTTTTTGCATTGGATTGTGTCTGGATGCAGCCGTTTTGGGTGACCCACTGCACTAGCTATGAAACCTAGACCCACTTCTGAAAACATCCTTGGTGGAACATTGGTCATACTAATCCACATTGGGATCATTTTGATTTCCTGTGGATCTTCTTCTTCCACGGGTGACCACTTAGAAACCACCATAGGCACGTCTGCTATGTTCCACATACCTCTCTTCAGAACCCTAGCTCTCACATAACTATTTTTTATTTTGAATTTCATGGTGGTTTCATCCACTACGAACACCTCGATGTTATCATGTTTTTCCCCGAGAGGCCAGATCTTATTGATGATTACATGGACTTTAGCTAAATGAGGAGCTTTTGACAGAAACTTTCCAAGAATCATATCATCCCAAAGCAGAACAGCTCCCTCAATAATGTCATCAGGGATTTCCACTGCGTAGTCACCGTCAAGAGCTGAAAAACTAAGCTCATGCTTAGTCAAAGCTTTATTTGTCTGCATGATTTATATCCAAGATGGTTTACTGGTTTGTGTTTGTGTGTGTTGATGCGTTGGACTAGCTGCCGGAGAGCCAGCCGACGGCTCCGTCACTGAAGGGTCTGGCGGCCGAGTAGCCACCCTTGCCTGAAGTTTGTTACGCACGAAAAAAACCCTAAAATCGCACTTTGAATCGCACTTGCCACATCAGCAAAACCAAAAAAATACAGTAAAACCTCTATAAATTAATAATGTTGGGACTTTGAAAATTTATTATCTTATATATTTATTAATTAATCGATAAATTAATAATTATTAATTTATAGAGATATTTTTTCGATTAATATTTTCAGAAATTTCTTCTTTCAGAATTTCCATTTACATTGTTATTTACATAATGTTATATATCAATATTTCATTTTACAATATTTTCCTTAACTCTTTTATCACTTTTCCTTAATGATTATATCTTTATATACGTCTTCTAATGTATGTACGTGAACATGTCTTGTCCTAATAATTGTTTTAGTTTGATTAAACATTCTTCTTCTCCATCTTCTTTTACTCACCAAACTTAGTGATGGCTTCTCATCTAAAAGGTGTTTCCAAATCAACCATGACAGATCAAATACGCAAATAATTGTATGAGTACAAAAGAGATAATAAGGCATGCACTCAAAAGGATTTGCAAGCATGGCTTGAAGAAAAGTTCAGGTAAAAATTAGTCAAGGTACAATCTCAAACACACTCAAACGATCAAGTGAATATCTTTCCAAAAACTTTGAAATACGAAAAGATATCAAGCGGCACAAACCAGAAAAATTTCCAGATATGGAGAAAGTTGTTTTTGAATGTTTCTCCAATACCAAGATCGCGTGAATATGACAGGAGAGCTAATTCTAGAGAAGGCAAAAGAAACAATGAAATTTGTCTATCCACAGCAAGGTTCTGTCCACCAACTTTCTCAAGGCTGGCTTGACAAGTTTAAATTACGACATAGTATCAAACATTTTCGTCGTTTTGGAGAGAGTGGTTCTGTTGATGTACAAGATATGGAGAAGAAGTTGGAAGTTATAAGGGAAAAACTAGACAAATTCTCTATGAAAGATGCCTATAATATGGATGAAACTGGTTTATTTTACAGGTTACAAACTGATCATTCTCTTGCTACAAAACAACTTGAAGGGAAAAAGCAAGACAAAGAAAGACTAATATTTGCTGCAATGAGGATGGGTCTGAAAAAATTCCTTTATGAATTATTGGAAAATATGCAAAGCCTCGTTGTTTCAAGAATATCAACTTGAATCACTTAAATTGTAATTGGTGGTTTTAGGTATCAAGTCTGTGCTTTTTCAGACAATCTATAATACAACATTGAGGAAACATAAAAGAGTACTACAGCTCTTGTGTGATGTTCCATCGTATAAACCCACCATCGACGTTTATATAAATATGCTTTCAACTAGGGCCACTCGATTTTCTTCTTATTTGAATTCAACTGCTCCTGTAGTCACACGATTAAAGAAAATGTTATAACTGAAGTACAGATCTAAGCTCAGAGACTAATCAAAACCCATGAAGGAAGCATCTTTCACTAACCTTTAAATTAAAATTCTAATAAGATGAACATCTTATTCGAGAAATCCTGCACACAAAAAAAAACAAATGGGTTTCTTTCTCATATTGAAGATCCAGAAGAGAAGTATAGAGGTTAATGAGTTTACCTTTAAAGACGAATCAGAATCATGACAAAGTCTTTTGGATCTGCTCCTCCATTGTTTGGATCAAGCCTGCTTTTGACTTCAGCTATACCAGCCGCTGTTGAATACACACGAATCAGAATCATGAAAAAAAATCTAATGAAGAGGAGCCTAAGTAAAAACTAAAAGAGAGCTAGCAGAACCTTTGACAAAGAACTCTATATGCCTCTTTGATGAAACTAGAATAGTTTGTTTCCATTAATGAGATTTTGAAGCATAAAGCGTAGCGTAGGCTCATGACAATTGACAAAACATTTTAAGTTTGAAGTTGAATAATGCATCTTGTAAAAGAAGAAAGGGTGAAAGGAACAGTTGTGAAAAGAAACAGTTGGGGTCATGACGGGCACAAAGACAAATTTGTTTTCAAATTATGGCATACAGTTTTGGAAACAATGATAGTTTAGACAAGCTTTCACATTTAAACATACAACATTTAAAGTAGGGTAGTATTAGTTTCTTAAAATATACACGTACTTGAAACATAAGTAAAAAAAATTTGGGCGCATGGATAGGTAATCATCTAGTTAATTCAAAAAGACATGTAAGAATGCTTATTCCCTTAAAATAAATGGGCTGTTTTGAATTTTGAGTAGTTACTTAAGTATATTTGTTATCATACGATTCTGATATTACATAATCATAGATGTGGTTTTATCAACAATTACATGGAAAAAAAAATCAAGCACATAAAGACAAGCAAAAAAAAATAATTAGAAAACATGAAAAAGAGAGATGAACAGAAATCTATATATATAAAGTTAAATATTATTCCTTCTCCATTATCCATCTCATCCCATAAATTCTAAAATTTTGACATATCACATATTCATTTAATTAATTTTATTTTTTATAGGATTATATATTAATTCACATTACAACTATTAATAGCATTTATGTATAATATGAAAAGATATATATGTAAAAAATTAATAGCTTCTAATCAAAATTATTAATATTATTAATATTATTAATTATATTGATACAACAAAAAATAATTTTGATTCGAACTTTGAAAGAATTTCCTATAACTATTTTTTTTAGAATCGAATTCTAATTTTCATCAAATTTTTTTATATATTGTAGAATAACAATTACTTTTAAAATAGAGAAAGTGAAAAAAAGATAGTATAGAATAATCATTATTTATAAAACATAAAAAATGAAAATAGAAATAAAAAGTTACGTATACGTAAAAATAAAAATTTAACAGAAATGAAAGAAGAATCAAAATTTTGAAAATAAAAAAATCTATCTCATTTATGTTCCATAAAACTTTTAAACACGAATAAAATAGATTAGAAATGAGAACAATGATTCACATTTTAAAACATATCTTATAAAATTATAGCGATAAAAAATTAATTTTTTTAAGGTTGCAGATATCAAATATAAAATGAATATAAAAGTAACAATATTTCATAAAAATGAAAACACCAAAACAAAAAAAAAAATGAATCATATATATAACGGAAGTTGAGAGAACAAAACGAAAATATTAAATCTCAAACTTTTTAAATAATATAAAATAACATTTTATTAGAATAATGAAATAACATGATAATGTGCATTTAAAACATATATATAACAAAAAAAACAAAATATGAAAGAAAAAAAATATCGGCGGAAATGTCCTAGTCTATATATATAAAGTGGAATGTTCTCTCTTCTCCTTCATCCACATCATTCAAGAAGTTCTAAAATTTTGACACATCATCACCTTTTCATTTAATTGATTTTTTTTCAAGATTATACATTAATACACATTATTATTATTGATAGCATTTAAATAGAATATGAAAAGACATATATGTAAGAAATTAATACCTTCTAATCAAAATTATTAATAATATATAAATATAACAA
>KE155715.1:44781-61825 GCA_000411075.1 Sisymbrium irio | reverse complement strand
ATTCTGAAAATAAAAATATTTACCATTATTGTATCACTAAAATTTCTGAACATAAATGAGATAAATTGAGATTAAATATATACTAAAATTTAAAAAAATTTATATATTAAAAATATTAAATATTCATAATTTATTCATTTACTAACCCGCCCGTAGGGCGGGTTAACCCCTAGTTAGAAATAAAGTTGGAAAAAATGGACAATAATAGATAATTCCAAGACAACGCCTTTTAAGAATCCAATATAGCCTAATTTAGCAGCTTTCCTAATTTGATCTCAAGGTTGGGCCTAATGCAGTAACTTTCCCAATTTGCTCTTAGGGCCGAGTCTTGCTCCCACCATTGGTGAAGTCCATGAGATATTTTAGAGCCAGTCAATTTGTTCATGTTTACAGTCATATAGGCTGATGGAAGACGGTGAAGAGGTTCGGTTGACATATCTGACGGTGATGATGATGATGATGATATTCTTCTTTTTCCGAATATTAGACTCCTAAGTGAGATTATATCACCGGTTCTCTCGACTTTGCTTGCTCCCACCTGAGTCATGAGAACTTTGTTTTTAAAGTAACCAATGTATTCTGAACATATTGGATCTGCTTCGTTTACATATAAATAAGGTATCCACGATGCTGTTTTGGATCGTCTTCCTGAACCTGTAGTAATTAAAAATAAAAAACTATCAAGAGAAGACCTATAGTTTCTTGCAAGAAAATCAACATCTTACAGAAAACATTTCATTTTACCAGTTGATGAAGATCCTTCAAGACCAGGGCTGGAGTAGCTTTGATGACACTCTTGGTGATTCCAAACATAGCTTTAAGCTTTTTGCTCTTTAGAAGCTGAGTTACAGGGATAGACGAGATGGGTGGGTTAAATATGTGAGCCTCGAGGAGAAATCCAGATTTGACCATGGACTTTCTGGCCAGCAACGCTAGGCCAGCTCCCAAAGAGTGTCCAGCAAGCAAGATAGCTGGTTCTTGGTATTTGACCACTATACTTTTGATTGCTTGTATAGCGTGCTTAAACCTGGTGTCTCTATATATGGAGGCTGTTGAAGAAGCACCGGAGGTCATTTTTCACATCACAAACCAAAGTTTCTGGAGCTAGGTTGGTACCTCGGAATGCAATCACAAAACGCGGCGGTGCTTTCTGGTCAGGGGTATCTTTATCGAGTTTGTAGAGGTCGTACTCGAATATGGCACCGTATATGGACCAGTCCTTTTGGTCGATCAAGGTTTCGAATAAAGTGAAGTTGAAAAAATCCCACCAAGGCTTGGCTCGTGATTCAGGACCTACCCGTTTCTGTTGCCTATCCAGTTCCAATATGTACACTCCTTTTACCAAACTTGATGCCACTCAAGTTCGATGGTATGAATTAGTCCTATTTGAAGAAAAGAAAATTATCATTTTTAGAATCCGAGTAAAAAGATATCTTATATTTCTTATATTTTTCTCACTGTATAAATTGCTATTGATTTCCAAAGATGTTGTTTATTAAGGAACTTGTGTATGGCACAAGAATTTGTTACAGTTTTATTTATTTATTTTTGTCAAAATTCATATAGGCTTGTAAATGTTAAAAAAATTTTAAAAAAAATTAATTAAATAAAATGTTACCAATCAATAGAGGTAAGATGGAAGGGGCCAGAAATATTGAAGATCTCACTATTTGGGTTAGTCGCTCCTCCTCCCATTTTTCTTTTCTTCCTGTCACATACTTAATTCCCTTCGTCCTTTAACACACAATGACCGTTTTGATTGGATTGGTCTTGTGTAACTTTGGGTTTCCATAATGAATGTACCTTCAATCACAATAAAGAGAAAACATTATTACACAAGAAAAACTAACTGCACAAGAAAATATTAAAATGAGACATGACTAAAAAAATGACCAAATAAAAAGTTTTCAATATTTAATTTCAGAACTTTCATCGCAAGATGTTATAGCATGCTATATTAAGAATATACATTTATTTAAATCTCTATTCAAAAACGTTTGTAAGTTACAAATAGGTATATTATTTCAAAAACCTAATATAAGAAAACAGTAAAAATGTATAGAGTTATTATACTCAATGAAAAAAAAACCAAAGTTTTATAGTTACAAACGAGTAAAAAACACCTTTCAATTTCAATGAAAACATCAAAAAGTTTAAAACCTTAAAAAAACAGAAATAAAAAAGAAGACATGTTATACAAAAATACATAAATAAATTATAAACACACGATAAATCGAAACTATCCCGCGCGTAGCGCAGACTCTCACCTAATATTATTAAAATATGAATTTAGGAAGAGATTCCTGAATTATGTAATAAACTTTAATGAAAATATTAGAGACCTTATTTAAAATTTTAGAGATCTTACTGCAAATGTTAAAGAATTTATTGAAAGCGTTACTAAAATATTTAAACTAGATTGTATGTCTTACTTATTATTTATTTAAGATTTATTACTAAAATCCTAATTTAAAATTCGAACATTTTCTTGGTATTTAAGGAAAAACTTCATAAATATGTTGTAGACCTTATTAAAAATGTTAAAAATCTTACAAAAAAAAATTTGAGAAAACAATTGTAGGAACAAAATTTTGAAAAAAAAAAACTGCAAAACAAAAAAAATTTGAAAAAAACAAATTTGACAAAAAAAATAATAAAAATTTGAAAACAAAAATTTGGAAAAAAGGTTTTAACTTTTTAAAAATAAAATAAAAATCATAATTAAAAATAAAAATTTGTTAAAGAAATTAGATAAGATTTAATTAAATAAGGAGGAGAGATAGAATAATCATTTGTTTTGTTTAATGAAACATTTTTGTCTATTTTCCATTCCCAAAATATTTTGGTCATCAAAACTTAAAATAGTAACATTTTGGAGATTTGTCCTAAAAGAAATACACATACTAACATAAGTAAACAAAAACATTTGTGGAAGAAAATTGGGTGCACGCATAAATAGGTAATCATCTAGTTAGTTCAAAAAGGGAAGTAAGAAATGTTTATTCCCCTAAAATAAATGATTGGTTTTGAAGTTTGATTATTTAGTTTAGTTATATTTTTTATCATACGATTCTGATATTACATTATCTTATTTGTGTGAACATAAGTGTAGTTTTATTGACAATTGCATGAAAAAAAAAAAATCAAACACAAAAAAAGAACATGGGAAAGAGGACCAACAGAAAATGGAAATAAAGTTGGAAAAATGGACAAGGATAGATAGTTCCAAGGCATAGAGCCATTTGAGAAACCAATATTGCCTAATTGAGCAGTTTTCCTAATTTGCTCTCAAGGTTAGGCCTAATGCAGCGAGTTTCCCAATTTGCTCTTAGGGCTGAGTCTTGCTCCCACCATTGGTTAAGCCCGTGACCAGTTATAGAGCCAGTCGGTTTCTTCATGTTTACAGTCAGATTGGCTGATGGGAGAAGGTGAAGAGGTTCGGTTGAAAAATCTGATAATGATGAAGGTGTAATTCTTCTTCCGAATAATAGACTCCTAAGTGAGTTTCTAGCACCGGTTCTCTCCATTTTGCTTGCTCCTATCTCAGACATGCGGCTTTTATTTTGAAAGTAACCAATGTATTCTGAACAGATTGGATCTGCTTTGTTTACATATAAGTAAGGTATCCACAATGTTGTTTTTGGATCGTCTACCTGAACCTGAAATACCTGAAGATAAAAATATCAAGATAAAACCTATAGTTTCTTGTAAATAATAAACATTAAACTAGTACTTGACATTTTAGATAAAACATTTCCCTTCATTTTACCTGTAGACTTCTTAAGACCATGGCTGAAGTACCTCTGATGAGACTATCGGCAAATCGAAACATACTTTTAAGCTCTTTGCCCTTTAGTAGGTACGCTAGAGGGACAGACGAGATAGGTGGGTTAAATATGTGAGCCTCGAGGAGGAATCCAGATTTTACCATGTACTTTCCTACTAGCAACGCTAGGCCGGCTCCCAAAGAGTGTCCAGTGATCCACATAGCTGGTTCGCCGTGTTTAACCATTATAGTTTGGATTGCTTGTACAGCCTGCTTAAACCTGGTGGCTCTATGGAGGTTGTTGAAGAAGCATCGGAGGTCAAGTTTCACATCACAAACCACACTTTTTGGAGCTAGGTTGGTACCGCGGAATGCAATCACAAAACGCGGCGGTGCTTTCAGATCAGGCCTACTTTTGTCAAGTTTGTAGAGGTCGTACTCGAATATGGCACCGTATATGGAGCAGTCGTTTCGGTCGATCAAGGTTTCGACTAATGTGAAGTTGAAAAATTCCCACCAAGGCTTGGCTCGTGATTCAGGACCTACCCGTTTCTTTTGCCTATCCCTTTCCAATATGTACACTCCTTTTACCAAACTTGATGCCACTGAAGTTCGATGGTACGAAATGTTCCTATTTGAAGAAAACAATTATTATTTTTAGAATCCAAATAAAAACGGGATATCTTATATTAATCTAATTGTTGTAGGAATCGATGTTGATTCCCAAAGATGTTATTATTTATTTAAGGAACTCGTGTATGGCACATGAATTTCTTATAGTTTTATTTATTCAATTTTGTCAAAATTCATATTTGTTAAAATTAAAAATAAAAGTTACCAATCAATAGAGGTAAGACGGAAGGGGCCAGAAATACTGAAGATCTCACTATTGCGGTTAGTCTCTCCTCCTCCCATTTTTCTTCTTCCTGTAACATTTCCAATTAGTAATCAGTCAAATTAAAAGTTAAATGGTGAAGAACAAAGTGGAAATGTACTAAAAAAATTAGGTCTTTACGTATTATACCCAGGCCCAGATGATGATGACGAGTCTTATGTTATTTTTCAGTGAGAGAATCCAGATGAGTTTGTGTCTTTACTTTATCCATTTTAGCTTCATATATATAATAACATTTCTTTTTCGTTATTTTGGCTTTGGAAGGAGAGTCGAAATTAGTGGGAAGGAGAAACGAAACCAAGAGAGCTTGTGGATGAAAGTAAACAAACGAAATGAATGCGAACTTCACGTTTCGGATAGGTGGAACCGCACAAACTCTCTACAGTTGAATAGTGAACGTGATGATATTCCACGCACTTAAACAGTCGCGTGAGGATGGGAAATTAAAAGAAAGACAGTTTACTGATGGTCAAGAAAGACCGTTGAGTGGTGATCAAGTCAAAGCATGGAGCTATCGACGATAGCCTATCGTTGAAGACTTGAAGCTCCTCCACTCGAATACCCCTCTTTCACATTAAAATAACGTCTTTTATGACATCACATATGATGCATGCGACCTGTCATTATAGTAGAAAAGTTGATAATTCGTTTATTTTGTATAGATTCGTTTGCCTTTCAATAGTCAAACAGATTCGACTATTCAAAAATAGAAGACGGGATAGTAAATTGGTTTTGAAAAGTTGATATGTTTGTTATTTATCAAAATGGTCAGTAGTACTAATTTTATCAGAAATGTGTTACTAATTTTACGTTAAATGTGCCATTAACCGGTTCAACTCCAGTTGAAGCTGAAACTGTGGCGGTTACTCATGGCTGTTCATCGTTTAAAAGCTTTGGGCTACCACAATGTAACTTTTGTTGGAGATAGCTAATCCATGTATGATATACTTTGCAATTTGGAAACACATAACTAAGGCAGTTGGAGCAGTTCTTTTCCAAGCCTTGAAATCTAAGTCCAACACATTCTTGGACTAGCTTCATCTTCAGGGTATAATAGATGAAGTAAAGAGGATCGCTACAAAATGCTAGCAAGCAGAACAAAACCTATACTATAAGATGGTTTATGTAACTATTCTATCTTTATCTTTTAATGAAATGGGGTTGACAAAAAAAAACACGGTTCTAAAACGAACCAAATCAAACTCAAACACAAGCGAACAAGACCATTAAACCAAATCAAAGTTTAAGGGCCAAAAAAAATTTGCACCAAATCAAGAAAAAGATCATTCAGAAACGATATTGGCCCATCGTCACACGATTTTTCACCAAACCGCAAAACATACAAAGTATAACGACAAACACAGCGTGGGAGATTTTGTTAAAAAAAAAAACACAGCGTGGGAGGAAAACCACATAAAAGAAAGAGAAACAAAATCAGAAACCAAAAATGTTTATATGTTTCTTTAAATGGTATAGAAATCACAGACAAAAATATAATTTCTCCGCCGTGTTATGTGACCAAATCGATGGGTGTTTCCTTTGTTTTCAATAGTCGCATGGCAGATACTCCAATAAAACTTCTGTATGAATCAGATTGGTAAGTAAGAAGCGTAAGGTTAGGTTTCTTATCCTGACCTCTTGTAAATAGTGTAACCAATCATGGCTATAGTTGCAATGGCTCCAACCACAGCTGCTCCGATATACAACTCTTCTTTGTCAAGAGGCTGAAACCATATGGTGCACTTTCCTTCTTTCTTGATTGGTTCTGTCTTCGGCTGTTCGTCTTGGCAACACGAAACGCCGCTGTTTGATCCTTGGCAACATCCTCCTGTGAATTTTTCAGCTACAGCGTTACCGTTTGGCACCACTCTTTGTTCATGCTCTTTCTCAGGTACACCTCCAGGCAAGCCCATTTGTCCCCTGGAACACAAAAAGTTACTTAAAGTTAAGTATAGTACGAGTAAGATGTAAATCAAATCGCAACTAAATAATCCTGACAAGAGACACATGTGCACAAACTACAGAGCAGCAGGGGTCTGAAACGTATGTTTACATACCTCCAAATCCTTTGAATGATTTCTCCTTTTGCAATATGCTGGTCAAGCAACTCAGGAACATCATCAGGAGTTACATAACCATACCTGCATTGAAAGTAATTGAACATGTGAATGCATAGACCTACTATAACATTTTTAGTTTCTTTTCTTCAGATCCAAGCTTTTACTTACCAATTTCCAGAGATCTTTCCAGCTGAATCAGGACTGAAGATGATAATATTACCAGCATACTTATGCTGTCCAACGTGAGAACATCTCCTGAGAGAGATTTGATCCGAAAGTCCACGAGAGCCAATCTCCTGCCCGAACCTTTCTAAGATGACTGGTCCACAAACACCACATCTCTTGTCTCGACTAGCATGAGTACACACGAACACAAATGTCCCAGATAACTTTTCATCTCTCCCCTCATATCTCCATGGCTTACCATTCACAAGCACATCTTCAAAGAAACTCTCCACTTCCGTATCCTTAATCCCCCTAAAGTCAAACTTATCCAGTTTCAGATCTGAATCTCACGTTCAAGAAAGTTCATATCATATATACAAACCAATCAATGTTCTAGTCAACTGCTTCTAATCACGAGTCCATCATCAATCAATGTTCTAGTCAACTCTACAATTTACGCTAAGAATCAAAACCAAGAAGACGCCACTCACTTGTATCTGACCATATCCGGAAAAATCAACACATCTCCATCGGATCCACCACCTTCGCATACATTCAGCTTCGTCTACGTACAAACAAATATTAAACCACAAAGAAGTCATATATGTTTGATGTTAACGTTAATATTGAATCTAATGTTTTGTAGTACCTGAACAAGGAGTTCGGACTTGCGATCCTTGAGCAACGTAGCGAACCGCTGAGGCAAACCTTCCTCTTCAACGTGTGATATCCAAGCTTCAGGAGTCTTGTAAAGAACGAAAACGTGACGATCATACGAAGTGATGGAGTTAGCGATGTTGGTGCTGTACATCTCCGGCCGCTTAAACCCGAACTCCGTGTCTTCCGACGCCGGAACACTGCTCATATTCTCAACAGTCGTCATATATTCGACGAGTAGAAACACAAGTATTGTTTCTCAAGAAAACTAGTCTTTCGCAGAAGCAAAGAGTCAGAGACAGAGAGAGAGAAGCTAGTTCGAAAAATGGAGGAATCAGTGCAACTTCTAGTTTTGTCTTTGCGATCCTCCGAACACGTCTCGAGGCATACACACGAACATGGGTCCCACATTTTTGTGTGATATGACAGGTTGGTGATGTAAACTCGAGTTCACAGACAAATAGACTCGTCAGTCATATTGTTCTTTACAGACAGACAGTTGCTTTAGTTAAACTGAGCCATGTTGGTCAACTGTATTATAAACTAGATGCAATCACACACGTATTATATCATTTTCTTGCAAGCTATTTGCCTGACAATGACATTAAACATCTATTAATTTTGTTTTACCTCTGGTGATAATATAAATAAATCATAATTATGTAGACATGAAAATTAAAACATTTATGCATTTGGTATAAATTCTTAGCTACATACATTGCTCAATTGACTTGTTTCTTATTTTCAATTAATATTTAATGAACCTTTCAAAGTTTAATATTACAAATTCGAATCGTGCACGGACCTAAACTGTTACTTGTTACTCAAACCAGATGTGGTATAAGTTCCACTGCTTTATCCATTAAACCTTTGTCACATAACCTGCAAATGACTTGCTCGGTTCTTGAACACTTAACGACCAAGTTCCTGCTAAATGCTTCCTCTAGTAAACCGTGAGCACAAACAACCGCATCTACTTCAATAAACCCACTAATCATAATATCATACGTGTGGCTGTTCCGGTCAACTCCATTTGTCTCCATCTCTTCCCACAAACTCTTAACTCGACTCATATCCCCAACCTTAACCAATGCCTTAATCAATATATTGTACGTAACTACATTAGGCTCACAACCTAGCTTCCTCATTGAAGACATCATTTTTAAAGCGCCTTCGATATCCTTCTGCTTGCACAAGCCATTGATATACACGTTGTAGGTATAAACATCAGGAGTCAAACCTAACAAGAGTAACTCATCAAATAACTTGTCTGCTCTCGTGTAATCCTCATCCGCAATAACTCCTTGTAATATAATCGTATAACAAACAATATCAAGCTCTATCCGATCACATTTCATCTGGTTCAGTACACTTACTACTTCTTTCCCTCTTCCTCCTTCCACCAAGAACCTCATTACGACTGTATAATCCCTCAAATCTGGCGAAAACCGCATCTTTCTCAGTCCTTCAAAATATCCAATGACATCGAAACATGAACAGTCCTTGTGTTTACAGACAGAACTCAACAGCCGAGAGTATAAACTAGGATCAACAACATACCTTTCATCACTCATGTATCTAACTAACTCAGTTGCACAATCTACCTCACCTACCCTACAAAGCGCATCCACCAGTATCTCGAAACTAGATTCCTCTAACCTCACACCCATTCGACAAGCTTTCAACAAAACCTCAGGAACTAACTTCAGACTCTCTCTCTTTCTCACAAGAACTGAAAGCAGAGCATTAAGCGTGTAAGCAGAAGGCACACACCTGAAAGTTGGGATTTTGAAGAACACATTGACTGCTTCATCGACTTTACCAGAGAACCCATAAGCAAAGATGACGTCTTTGAAAATGGGTTCGGGTGTATCGAACTTCTCGGAGGTGTCGATGTGATTGAGAACAGTGGCAATGCTCTCTAGCTGAGACGTTTTGGCTAAGGTTTTGATAACGAATCTGTAAGCTTGAGGCGTGGGCTTGCAGTTATGGAGGTTGAATGAGTTTGTGAGTGTTTGGATAACACAGCCTTTCTTGGTAGAGCTTGAATCTGAGACCAGACAGCTTCTTAGTTCTTCCATTGCATATTTCTGCTTGAGGTTTTCGTTCCATTTCGTTTTGAAGGACGATTGAGGGATTTTTTTATACTTTCTGAAGAAGTTTGACATTCGGTGCCACGATGAAGATCTTGTCATTTTCTCAATCAATCGGTGAACTCTACCGTCAGCGTCAATTAGACACTTGAGACCAAAGCCATGGGAAATTGGCTGCAATAATTACAAATTTTGTATAATTAACAAAGTAACTAAAAAATCATTGGACATAAAATCCCTTTTACATGTCCATGTATTCATTCTGACCATGTAGAAACGCACAGAGATGAGATAACTTACTATAAATTTATAAACATGAGATAAGTTTATAACACAAGTTTAACATGAACTCAAGCCAATTCAGCTGTACATAGATGCAGTTAAAAACTATATCAAACGAAACAATGCCGAATGTATACAGATGCTTAACATTAACAAAGTCAACTAGAGCTAGAATGAAAGACGCAATTTCTCACTACTCTGAATCTAAGAATACAGAGAACATTGTTCCACCAAAGTGTTCAGACACAGGTTAGATGATGAATAAAGGCAGCTTAGGTGGAGACATCTGACATTGCCACAACACCAAACAAATTGAATACATAAACACAAAGCTTAACCAAAGCAATCAATCATACGCAGACATGTTTAGATCATTGCGACTTTGAACACTCAAACACAAAGTGAGAAGAATTCTTACCTTTTGAGTTAGCAGAGGAGCAAAAGGTTCCTCTTCAAAGCTGTAGTCTGTAGATTAGACATAAAGACATAAAGAGTTAAGCTTGCAATCCCTGCCAGTGGAATCAAGCTTCATCGACGAAGATGTTGCTTTTGTTGGCTGCACCATCAACAAAGATACTGAAGAGAAGATGGGTAAGATGTGGTCGACTTGAGCTCTAAACAAGAGAAGAAGACAAACCCATAAAGGAGAACGAAGAATAACAAAGAAAAAATTGAACTCTAAGCAAGAGAAGAAGATAGCCCAGAGAACGAAGAGGAGAAGAAGAACCAAGAGAGGAAAATAGGTTTCCAGGTTTAGAGCTTTAAACGACGTCGTTTTCTTTTTGAGAAAAAAAAAATAAAAAGAAATACAAATTAAACGGGCCTAACTGGTTAAGTTGAATCGGTTTGGTTTGATTGGTCAAACAAAAAACTCGATCGTAAATTGACCTTACCTAACAAGGTTTAATTCACCTACTTAGAAGCTAATCGTAACTCTAAAGATCTAGTGAATTGTTGCATTACTTGCATACACTTCACTAACTCGTAAGAAAATCGTCATTCTTCACCATCATCATTTCCTTCGTTTTTGTTATCTCTTCTTAATGGTCTTGATTTTTGAACATCGTTCGTGAGTGACTATGTCTGTTACCCGGTTTTTAATTACGATTCTTTGATGAATGCAACAATACGTTTTACCATTATCAATGATAATAATGACAATGATCACTTCTTTATTACATTAATGTTTTTGGGAAAAATAGTTAAAACAAAAAAAGGGGTCAAGAATTATGGAGCAAATTGTCGAAATAAAGGTTTAAGACGTATCTAGCGGCGGAGAGAACATCAAGCCGCCTCTCACTCGGCTCGTACTTACCTTTCCTGAGCTGATATCGATGAGTCACCGCCGAGATTGTGTACGTTTGACCTTCAATCATCACGTTCTCTCCACACTGAAGATTCTGTAGCAAAGCACAAATCTTTTTTGTTGAAAATCGGTAAAGTATTATAAATTTTTTGTTTCCTAAGAATTAGAGACTCACATGAGGAAGGCAACGAACGCCAAGAGATTTAGGTGGAGGAGTAATTTCAATGACTTTGTACGGATAATTGCTTTGATCTCTTCCTTTTTCTTTCTTCCTGCAATTTATCTTCAACCTCCTCTCTACCTGCAAAACCCCATTTCAAGAAAACCCTTATCTCATCAGAAAGATAATCAAGAAAAGGATTTGCAAAGAGAACTCGCTTTAAAAATCATTACTTTTCCGACGCAGACGATGTTTGATGCAAGTGTTGCCATTTTCAATAGATTCTTCAGGAATATTGATACAAAACGATGATGAAAAGAAAATTCAAGAACTTATAAGATTTTCCCTGAATCGTGAAATGAAACACGAGAAAAAGAAGAGAATCAAACAATTGAGACAGACGAATGACCACAAGATATTTTTATGGTCAATTTGTGGTTCTCAAATAGAGAGAAGAAGACGACAATCATACCTTCGGATACATATAGAAGGTTCAAGAGGAAATTGTGAAAGAATACAAACAAGAGTCTAACTAGTAAGGTTGGAATCAAAACTCGAGAGCGATGATACAAAGCTAAATCTAAGTTGCCACAAAGGTTTCTTCTAAGCAAAAGAATAATCTGGCAATTATCTAAAATGTATTAAAACTACTCAGGGAATCAAACCCTAAAAGCCTCTCTCTCTCACAATACAAGATCTCTAGCTATCAAATATTGATAACCCATACATGACAGATTAAGTAGAAGAAAGCTTTATGGAACTTTCTACCTTCCATAAGGATGGTACCGTCCGGAACCTCCATATCCGCCTCTACTTCCTCCACCTCCTCCTCCATAAAACGAGCCTCCTCCACTTCCGCCACCACCACCAACACCATAACCACCACCTCCGCCTCCAAGACCCATGTCATAGCCACCAGCACCACCTCTATACCCTCCTCCACCAGCACCACTCATCCCACCACCATACCCACCAGCACCACCACTACCGTATCCTCCTCCGTAGCTGCCACTTGGTCCACCATAGCCACCTGCTGGTTCACCGTATGGCGCACCATACATATCACCAGGTCCACCACCGTACCCACCTCCTCCTCCACCTCCCATTCCGTAGCCACCTCTGTTGTAACCACCACCGCCTCCTCCATAACGACCAGAGTATCCCAATGGGGGCTCTCTATAAGGTCCAACACCACCACCACCATATCCACCTCCGCCATACCCGCCAAACTCTCCTCCGTATCCTCCATAACCACCAGAGCGGCCACCTCCATAGCCGCCACCAGATTTGTAAGGACCACCTGGACCACCATATCCACCACCGTGCCCTCCACCATAACCATCTCCATAACCTCCGCCGAAGTTAGAGCGTGAGTCACCAAACCGCTTTGACGGGGTTGTAACCGAGTTTGGTTTTTTCGGCTCTGCCTTCTTTATCTCTACCTGTATAAGACAATACAGAAAAAGTAAGAGGGAGAATGTGAGTGTTCTAATTAGCAACAAAAGCCTTAGAATCTCAACAAAAGCCTTAGAGCATTCCGTTACCTGAGTCCCAGCGAGCTCAATTCTGTTCCCTTTTGCCAAGAGAAGATCAACCATATCTTCACTTTCATATGTAACAAACCCAAACCCACGAGATCTTCCAGTTGCGTGATCACGCATAATCTGGTGTTCCTTCAGCTCTCCAAATTGCATAAAGAACTCCTTGAACTCATCTACACAAACACGAATCACCAAATAAGTACTAACTTCATAGATAAACATGATTACGAAATGAAAATCATTAAAGAAGTATCCCTACCATCATCCACAGATGAAGGAATTCCACCAACAAATATCTTCTTGGTTTTGAAATCATTGGAGCTCATAGATCCTCTCGGTATCGTCCGCTTAATTTCAACCTGAAGAGCCACAAAAGAAAAAGTAAACGTTATCGCACTGAAAGACACAACTCAAAAAAAAAAAAAACACTTTAAGCTTGTTAAGACACACAGCTCAATACAAACCTGCTTCCCGTTTAAGATGTGATTCTCCTGGATAACTTTATCGACCACCGCCGAATCAGCATACGTCACAAACCCAAACCCTCGAGGCTGTCCAGTTTTCCTATCCTTCATAATCACAGAATCTGTAATCTCTCCATACGTCTCAAAATGCTTGACGAACTCAGCTGCACAAACAAACAAACAAAGAAAAAAAGTTATAAAGTATTGAACTTTATTAACACCAATAACGAGAGAGCTAACCTCTGTAGTAAAGTAACAACGTGGCAACCAGACACAAGAGCTAACCTGAAGTTGTCTCCCTGGCTAAACCTCCAACAAATATCTTTCTACAAATTCCAACAAAACATTCGTATAAGTACACTAAAGAAAACCAGAGAAGAGTCCTCCCACTCTACACAGAAGAAACTTAGCCCTAAATTTCCCCCAATCTGTAATAAAGTTTGAATCTTTTCTAATTTCACTATGACACAGACACTAACAAGTCATCATGTCTACAGAATTAACCGAAAAAAGATGAGTAATTTCTGCAAACCCTAGAGGAATCAAGAACCATATCAATCTGAGACAAACGGCCAAACAAAACCCTAATTCCTGAATCTAAAAAAAGGAGGAAACTTACCCTGCACTGTCAACGCCACCACCAGATTGAGGCTGAGATTTGTCGTCTTCGTCTTCCTCGACGTCTTCGGATGGTTTGACTTCGTGGTTCTCCTCATCGACAACTGTTTCTGTTCCGTAAGGGTCCATGACGGGCAAAATTCGAAACCCTAGAAAAAGGCCTTCGAGGCGAAGAAGAAGAAGAAGAGAAGAAAGAAGCGGCAGATGCCAAAAAGGCGTGTTCCGCAGTAAGAGTGAGCCCTAAAACCCTTTAGAGAATAGAAAAGATGATAGTTGTTATTGTACTCCGCGTAACACCTGAACTTAACTTTGTTTCGTTGTGTTAGAATAAGAGACGGTTGATCTCGTGTTTCTTAATTTATTAAGGATGAATCTTAGCCGTTGGATTGTACTTTGACAATTCAAGGATAAAAACGGAAATCCAAATACTTTCGCAATCGATATTTATGTGTTTGGACTATGTTCATGAGTTAGTTAGTTTTCAATGTCTGAAATTGGAAGGAGAGGATGTTACTGGATGCCACATGGGTTGTTAGTGAATTGTGATGAAAAGAGTTGTTGTAGATGTAATTGCAAGGAACAAAATTATGATAAACAAAAGTTTGATAAAGAGGGTGTTTGTGTTTTGCCCTTGATTACTGTTGGAGTCGAACCTTTGACTAAAGTTGCACACGAAAGAAAAAGAAAGGTGAGCAGAAGACGAGCAAAGAAGAAATACAAGAAAAAGAGACAAAAGGAAGCAAATTCTCGTGATTGAAAGTGGAAGAAGAAAAATACGTGGTCAGGGAGGAGACAACAAGAAAACTGAACAGAGTTGTGTTGTGATTTTATCACACCAAACCAAGTTAGGAAGTAATGAAACATTACTTTGGTTATGCAAATAAAGAAGCGTGATTTTAAGTTTAGTTAAGAGTAGTTATTAGAGTTGTTGATGTTTAAAGATTAAACTAGTTAAGAAGTATGAGGTAGGAGAAGTTGTTATAAAGCAAGAGGTCTAAGTAAGAGTGTGTAGCAAGTAGAATAGTCTATTATAAATATGCATGTGTGTGTGAAGTTGTAATGCATTCGATTCTAATAAGAAAAGAGTTGGATCAAAAGGAACAATGTAGAAATTAGTTTCTTTCTTTCTCTCTTTCAATGTCTTTTATAATTTTCTCTCTTTCAAATGTCACATATGTTTTGTATCATGCAACGGTCACCACACAGATAGTCTTCGTCGTCACTCTTAAAAATAAAAGATTGGACACAACGCTTTTCGCAATAGCTGCAAAAGGGTCGGGTGGGACGATCGTTGGCTACCACTTCAAATCCCAGTTCATAATCCTTACCCTTGACTCTGAAACTGTACCCTGGTCTCACATGAAGGTAATCTCCAAGTACACAATCGACATGAAAAGTAGAGCCACAATCATTGCAGGTGTAGAACCACCTCTTTGGGTCTGTTTCTCTTTCACAAATCTCACACAAGTACAATCCTTCCGCTTTTTCTCCATAGCAAAAGGAAAGAGGATGACGATCGTATTTGTGTCTAACCTCTTTTGGCAGAGTAGCGCAATAGTAGCATAAATGGAAATCACAACCACTTTCAACGCAACTCATAACTTTGTGGGATGCGCCACAACAACCCTTGCATTTCTTGAGTTCATCAATCTTGAGTTCATCACGTGGAATACTGAACAACGGATGTGGATGGCTTTCATGGTTGAATGTCTGAGAAACTTGCGCACAATGAACATCGATTCTCACATCTTTATATTCGTAACAGAAACCAGTGCATGGTCGCCAGCATGCGACACAAGTGAAAGCGATGTAACCTTCATATGGTGGTACTGTGAAATTGTCACAAAGAGTGAGTGGGTGATTACTGATCCCATGTCTTTTCTTCCTAGGAAGATTTGCACATGTTTGATGAAGGTTGAAACGGCACTGCATACAAGTGTAGCATGGGTCACAATGGATAGGCAAGGTGCAAGCATAGCAATATTGGTTTTGATAATTGCCCTCAATCAGTGATGTAAGATGATGCTCGTGGCTGAAATATTTTATCACACCCTCACCAATCTCCTCGATTAATGGTCTAAGATCTTCATCGTCATCTTCATCGTCATCGTCATCTTCTAGTTTGACTCCATCCCACACATCTTTTCTTGTCGCGCATTTTGAATGAACGGCGTAACGGCATCTCGAGCATGAGTAAGCCCCATGGAGTCTATTGATGCCTTTGCGACAAACCCCGCATATCCAATCCCCGGGACCAAGAGAATAAGCGTGAGTAACACGGTGGTCATGACGGTTGATATTTATAACGCATGGCAACTTGATGCAATCTTTATGGATGATGAAACAACATTGAAGACACACACAAGGGAGCCCATCACCACAATTGCCACAAGCAAAACAAGTGAAAGATACCTTTATCATTATTTGTGAGAGTGAGTGCTCGTGAATCTTCTTGGGAATGTCGTCAATAACCAATGGTTTACTTGGACAAAGCGTGCAAAAAGTCAGGTCACATGGGAAACAATGATAAAACAGTCTTCTATCCTTTTCCCCACAAAAGCAACATGTTTTACTAATGTTGAATTGATCATAGTTAAACCCTACGAGTTTGAGAGGATGTTTGTGACGATAAGTATTGCTGATCTCGACGCAATTCTTATGGACGCAGAGGTTACAAGGCCCACACATGTAACCGCCTTCTCCGCCAACTCGTTTTTCAGAGTTGTGACATGCATCACAAACAGACGAAATATTTGTTGGGTACACAAGATGCTCGTGAAAGTCTAGTTTCTTTGCACCAAAGAAACTCTCAAAAGCCATCAGTCCAGGAGTAAACATTTGTTTCTTTTCTTCCATATTTTATCAGAGTGGAAGAAAAGATCGGTTAGTAGGTTGCTGCTTGGAGATGAACAGAAGGAATCTTGGTGTTCATGCAGACATAAACCACAGAAATCACTTTTGTAGCATGGTTATCTTCGTAGCACGCAGGGCATTTTTAATGAGATTATTTGTGGATTTGAGAAGAGTATCGCGATGG
>KE155715.1:17208-29847 GCA_000411075.1 Sisymbrium irio | reverse complement strand
AAAAAAAAAAAAAAAAAGAGACAAGAGCGCAAATCCTTACTTTTTACTTTTTTAGTATACAAAGACAATGCCGATGGAAATAACTTTAGTCTACTAACTCAGCATCGTGCGGAGGACCAGGGAATCGTTTGTGATTAGAAGGGTTACCTTGATCTTTCAAGTTTTGAGCCTGGAAGGAACCATTTTTCTGCTTCTAAGCAACAATTAAGTAGCAATGTTTTTTTTTTTTTTTCAGCTGTTGGAATTTCATAAGATGGGATAAAACCATCAAGTAGCCAAATACAAAGAGGAAACCGCTCAAGAAGAAATCGAGCAAACAAAGGAAAACAACCATACATGGCCATAATATTCAGCAAAAGCCGGAAGGCAAAACACGAAATCAACTAAACGACTTCAAGACCCCGCGAGGTCAAAAACCAGCAACAAAGTGATTACAAAAGCACCACATCAACTAAAGGACCCGAGTTTCTCAGACTCAAATAACCAGGACAGCTAGCGAGGAGCACCAGCCGCAACGTACGAATGGTGGGGAGACTCCTTGGTTACACTACGAGCAATGAGAGAAGCCCCTCTATTCAGAGATTAATTTTCTAATATTATCCTACACCGACCAAACAACCTAACCGAAGCAAGAATTTCAGCACTATAATACTTAAAACTCGGCCAAGCTTTTGGTTTGTTTACAAAAGCCACCACATCAACAGCGTCCAAGGTAAACCACACATTTTGGAAACTGTGCCATTTGATGCATTCAATTGACCACACCAAGCTCTTCACCTGCATTTCTAGAAGACATTTTAGATTACTAAAAGATCTCCGACTATGTAAGATGACAGAACCCAATGAATCACGTAATACCAGGACGCCCCACCAACTGAAGCTTCTCTATCCCAGGAGAAGCTGATCTGCTCAAATTTTATCCTAGAGCTATTCTCTCAATTAAGAGATCGATTGCAATACTTAGGGGTCGAATTTCACAGAGATTCAAGAATCACGCAACAGACTATTATGTTTTCGAATTAAGCTAAACAAAATCAATGTAATTAAAAGACAGAAAAGAAATAAACGAGTTGTAAATCAGATGGAGAAAACGTTAGGCTCATGGTATTCTCAGGTAATCAGGAATGCAAGCTAATCATTTAATCATGATTCTGCTAGGTTCTAGAACTCGAACTCGAAACACAGTGATAAAGTGAACCAGTTGTCGCTGCGAAAACTATCTATGTCTAACAACCTAGAAAACCAAATTTCTTTGTGAGTTCTAAAGTCTAAACATGCAATGATTCCAGGGTCGATCTGTTCACAAATCCCCTGAATCAAATTCCTTTGCAGATAGGTATTTTGCTCATCTAGGATTCTTTCTAGCTAATTAACCAACTTTCATTGCGAGAATTAACCTATGATCAATAATCTAACTCGTCAGTTCAGATCAAGCATTAACCACAACCTAGATGAAGAACTAATGTTCAAAATCCTCAATTAACCAATCAATCTAACAATCCATGAAAACCCTGATGAGGAACCCTAAATCTAACTAGCAAATTACCCAAACATGATTAATGAAACAGAAATCATAATTGAATAAAATTGCATAAGAGAGATGAGAATAGAATTAATGGAGTTCTGAATCTTCTCTAAAGTAGTTCAAATTCTTCTCTCCAAAGCTCTCTACAAATCTCTCTCAAAGTATGATGATAGAAAATATGATAAGTCCAAACAATGACTTTTAAAACCTAAATATAGTCTAGAATACAAGTGGACACTTATTTGTAATTATTGGGAGTTCAATGACTCTTTTGCAAATTCCGCAAAGCCTAGAAGATGCATAATGAAATTGCCGTCAGGAATTGGTGTCGAACGCCACCAAGGCGTTGCGAACGACACCCCACCATTGAATTTTCTATGACTTCAGTTTCTCTGTATCTTCTCGAGATCTAATCCCAAAAACTCCAGAATGTTCCAAAACTTTCAAATATGCTTCAAATGTACCTAAACCTGAAAAGACTCTAAAAAGACTCTAAAAAGACTCCAAAAACACTTAAAAGACTCTCTATACACAATCAATATCAAGGTTAAAAACCATAACCATGATACATCAGAAGCCCACATTACACTTTAGCCAAGAATCCGGTGGCCTTTCCCATTTTTGTTGCTTAGGATTGATCTTCTCTGGAAGTAATATATCAAAATCGTTAGCCACAGATTGGGCAAGAAACCATTGGGCCGAATCTCCAAAAACCTTTTTGATCGTCTCTCTCATATAAAATCTCCTTCCTTCAATGGCCAAGTTTTTCCGGTTCTTCCAAATTACAAACAAGACATGGTTAATTGATTCACCAACCAACCCACAACTTTGACATCTATCATCCAGCTTAACTCCTCTCCGAGTAAGATTATAAATGACCGACAAAGTATCCGATAAGGCTTTGCATAAGAACATTTTTATTTTAGGCACTGTTTTTATATTCCATATCTGGGTATTCAACCCATTAATGGAAGGAGGCTGAGGCATATTCAACCTTGTCTCCGACAATCGGCCTTTACTCGCTAGCCAATATGCAGATTTAACCGTAAAATCTCCATTACGATTATGTTTCCATATCCAAAAATCCTCCAGTTCCACAACCGATTTTTTCCTTAAAATGAGCTTAATGTCATCCGGATAAAAGAGCTCCACCAACTTAACTCTATCCCACACTCTGTTTGGAACATCAATGATATCTGAAACTTTTAACTCTATGTCCACAAGCAAGTTCATCATCCAGGGGCATCTTAAAGAAGTTCCATCCCAAAGACAAGGGTCATTCCATAAGCGCATCGATAATCCATTGCCAATTACTTTTTGCAGCCCTTCCATCAATAATTCTCTACCAAACGAAATACTTTTCCAAGCAAAAGAAAGACGTATCCCTAATTCAGCCTCAAGAAATCCCAAATGAGGAACATACATGTATTTTAGCATCAAAGCCATTAGACTCTCCGGCTCCTGTAAGAGTCTCCAAGCTTGTTTGGCGAGCATTGCTTGATTAAAGGATTCCAGATCCCTAAAGCCCAAGCCGCCTTCCTCCTTGGGGAAGCATAATTTCTCCCAGCTTATCCAATGAATTTTCTTTTTTTCCTATTTCGAGTTCCACCAAAAATCAGACATGGCAGAAGCGAGGGCCTTGCAAGTCTGTTTTGGTAGTTTAAAGCACGACATGACATGAATTGGCATTGCCATACTCACCGCTTTAAGAAGCACCTACTTACCTCCCTGAGATAAACAACAAGTAAACCACCTCTATTCTTCAGCCTCTCTTGAATATAAGCTAGAAGCTCTGTCTTGGATCCACAGAAGCATTCTGGAAGCCCCAAATAGGTCCCCGCTCTACCTTCATTGAAAATACCCTATCTTCTCTTTGATAGATCCAAACAGACTCTGATCAAATTTAGAGCCAAAGGAGATGGACGACTTGTCTAAATTAACACACTGACCAGTCGCCTTGCCATACACCTGAAGAATGTGTTGTAGAGAAGAAAACTGATCAAGATCCGCCTTACACACAAAGAGACTGTCATCAGAAAACATAAGATGATTTATATATGGGGCATGAACCCCGAAACCAATCCCTTCAATGTCACCATTCTTTTCCACTAGGTTGAGGCGATGAGTTAGCCCTTCCGTGCAAAGAATCTTTGCACAAAGAGAAATGGGGAAAGAGGGTCTCCCTGGCCACTTTGAGGAGTGATTAACCCAAAAGGCTGTTCATTGATGAGGACCGAGAATGTAACCGAAGAGACACAAAACATAACTCAACTAATCCATCTCGCATTGAAACCCAGCACCGACAAAAGAGCTTCAATGTACGCCCATTCAACCCTATCATAGGTCTTGGACATGTCCGATTTCACAACCATTAACTCTTTAGATACCAGAGGATGAGTCCGCAGACCATGTACCAACTCATGAGCAATGATAATGTTGTATGTGATCTGCCTTTCTGCTACAAATGCAGATTGATTTGGTGAGACTAAGATTGATAGCCAAGGTTGCAATCTTCTAACCAATATTTTTGAGACCGCTTTGTACATGACAGAGCACAGGCTAATGGGACGGAGATGACCCATCAACAAGGGATCCACAATCTTAGGGAGAAGGCAAAGGAAAGTATAATTCCATTCAGAAGGGAACTCACAAGTAGAAAAGAACAATTTAATTTCCTTAACCACTTGCTCTCCAACAATCTCCCAAAAATGCTGAAAGAAATGTCCAGTCATACCATTAGCACCCGGGGCACTTGACCCTTTGATGGAGAACAAAGCTTCTTTTATTTCCAAAGCTGAAACCTCACACGTTAGAGCCAGATTCATCTCGTCAGTTACCTTCGGCTGAAACCCCTCAAAAAATTCCGCAAAACTAGAAGGTTTAGACGAAGAGAACAGATCCTGGAAGTACTTAACCGTAATTTCTCCTTTAGCTCTTCATTACGATGAACATGTCCGGTGTCATCCATCAGCTTCTCAATAACCTTTCTTGACCTTGATACCTTGACTGAATCATGATAGAATTTTGTATTTTTATCTCCATACTTTAGCCATTTATCCCTGCTCTTTTGAAACCAATAAAACTCTTCTTCATGGTAGACCTCTAAAAGATTCATTTTTAGATTATGAATCTTGATGGTGGAAGGATGGATTCCCGATTGTTCCACTTCTAACTCTCGCAGGCATCGCATGATTTTATCCATTGAGTTCATGTTTTTCTCCCTTTTCCAACCACTGAGCTTCCGTCTACTTTCTTTTATTTTAGTCGAGATAACATTAGCTCTTAATAACAGTGAACCCGACCATACACTCTCCATTGCTTGTTTGATCTCAGGCTGTAAAAGAAAGCGTCTATCAAACCTGAAGCTCCCACGTTGAACCTTTTGAATTGCATCCAATCTAACAAACACAGGTCTATGATCTGATCCCCTTTTATCCATAAATTTTTGGTTTGATGCAGGAAACCGAGAGAACCACGCTGAATTTCCAAAATATTTGTCAAGTTTACATTGAATCAAGAGAAGATGTCTCATTCCTCCCCAAGTGTAACTATTGTCTTGACTAGGAAGTTCTTTCATATCGCAGGTCTAAATCATCTCCGAGAAAGGATGAAAGGACTCTAAAGTCCTAGGCGGACCACCAATTTTTTCATCGTTATTTAGAATGGCATTGAAGTCCCCAAATATACACCAGCTTTCTTTACGAGCACAACCAATACACGACGACCTTTCCCACACACACGACAAGTAAAACGTAAAGCTGACAAACATAACACACATATCCAGAAAATGCCCGCAAACTTCATATCAATATTTATAATGTTCTTCCACAATAAAGCCAAGCCACCACTAATACCACGAGGCTCCACAATAAAGAACCTATCATAACCTAACCAAACTTGAAGATCTACCATAACATGCTTACAATTTTTCGTCTCAATTAAAAACACGATCTCCGGGAAATATTCGCTATGCATCTTACGAAGACGGGGAATCACCAGGTCTTGAGGCCACCCCACTCCCTGGAAATTCCAACTCATAATGCTCATTACTGAGGCAGCAGTCCTAAATTAGGGACCACCGTAATGCTTGCATCTTTAAATTCTTTCAACTTCATTCCCTTTTCCAATTCCTCAAAAGCCTTGTGTTTCTCAAGAGCACTCACTTACTTCCCTCTTTTTAACTGAGGTACCGCAACACCAAGGTTTTGTACCTTCTTAACTGCCGCCCTTTTGTTCCTTGGAACCCTCTTTCTTGTACTGAAACTCTTCATCATAGCCCCGGAAGAGCTTCCCTCAGCAAGAGAATCTCTTGTAACCGTAAGACCAGAGCGAAGAGTGAAGCTCACTTTTGCATTTGCCAATGATTCCTTTTGTGCTTCAATCAGATCCATATCAATACCAAACCCAGAGGAATCTTTGATAGCACCTGCAAGAAGCTTGGAACCCGGCACCACGTCCGGTTTATGATTTCCCAAACTATAATTTTTTTCATATCCACTGACAAGACCTTTGCCTTTGTCTATATCAGAAGTAAAGACATGCAGTGGTTCAAGACGAAACATGGATCTCTCTACCAAAGGATCTTCCTGAATCTCAGCAACCGACTGTTTAACTTTTTCTACTCTTAACAATCTTTCCTCTCCCGAAGCCAACGACAAAAAACCTTCTCATCTCTTCTAATATTTCCGCAGCAATCCTTGGAGTACCCGTAACAGGATCAAACCCAACTTGCTTTTCCAAAAGGACACCAAACAGAGGATCACCCGATTTGAGCACCGGTTCCATGATCTTATCCACCAAGATTGGAGGAATCAAAGGATTGATACCTTTACTCTTAAGCTCTTTATTCTTGAAAAAAATTGGACATTTTTCTTGAGAATGAGTGAGCCTCTGACACGTGAAGCAGCCCTTGTAGACTTATTCGTAGAAGAATAAGACCGTGACAGGCTTACCATTAGGTAAAGTTAACACTTTAGATCTTCGAAGATGCTTAGATACATCCAGTATAATCTTCACCCGAACAAACTCCCGATTCTGCGACTTCTCAGGATCAAAGGCAACTTCAATAAATTTACCCGCAAAGTCTCCTCTAAGGGTAATCGCCTTCTTCGTAAAGTAGTTGACAGGGATATTCTTAATCTGAACCCACACCAAGATGAATTGGAAATAATCATCTGAAGGCTCCTCCACCCACCACTCTGTAACAAGAGACCATTCATTAAAGGATTGGAGACCTCTGTCAAGGATTGACATCAAATCATGCTCATATTTGAATATGAACTGGAATTCTTCCCTTGAGAGAGCAATCCCCCTAACACGATCGAACAACTGCCACTTTCGAGGCATACCCAGGATAAGATCTGACATCTTTTGACAATCAGGGTAAGGATCCTTCCGATTATACTCAGCTTGTTTCTCTCTTTCGATTTGTATTCCAGGAGGTCTGGTATCACGAACCTGCCAATTAAGTAGTGGTGTTAATCTGGGATTTTTTTCTCTGGTTTTGAACGGACTTTTAAAATATATTAAATGCTCATTTAGACCCATTTAATTTAACAGCAAAAAAAACCCCCCAAAATATATGATCCGGTTATTATGTGAGTACCCTATTAATTCATTTAAGTTTTTTTTATCGTGATCAGATTTTTCCGTTAAAACCGTAAAATCAAGTTTTCCGCCAAAACAGAAAAACAAGTTTTTCCGTCAAAATCGCAAAATCAGATTTTCCCACCAAAACCGCAAAATCAAGTTTTCCCACAAACCGTAAAATCAGGCTTTTTCCGCCGAAACCGCAAAATCAGACTTTCCCGCAAAAACCGTAAAATCAAGTTTTCCCGTCAAAATTGCAAAGTCAGATTTTTCCATCAAAACTGCAAATCAGATTTTCTCGCCAAAACCGTAAAATCAAATTTCTTCTTCAAAATCGTAAAATCAAGTTTTTTTTAAGCCAGCGGTTTAATATGATTTTATTATTGAAAAGAGATTTAAAAGTTAAATAGAGTTTAAATGGGCAGAGACACTGTTTAGTAGTATGATTTGTAAATGAGTTTAAATGGGTACGAAACTCTAAACAGATTAACCCTAATACATTTTAAAGTTAAATAGAATTTAAATGATTTGAAGTTTAAATGGGATGGATCTAAATGGGGTGGACATGCCCAAATTAACATCACAACAATTAAGGTTCATTTTCTCTCTTTATATAACCTCAAGACCTTTGCATGCCAAGACACATATGCAGCAATGTCTTGGAGCACGCAAAATGTTATCCACCACCTCAAACTTATGGCTAAGCAACGTGAAGCAGACATTTGACATCAATTAACACATTTGAGAGTGAAAAGTGGAGCAACAAGAGTCTCCGTACAAGTGCAGAACAAGGTATTTACCTTTGAGGATTCTTATTCTCGGTAAACTGTAAGATGAGAAGATGGCCGTCGTACTTGTGCCTAACTAGTTCAGGTAATTGAGCGCCCTCAAATCCAAACACAAGACAAATCACATAACATGCAAATGCCACACGGAACCGTTATGAAAGACAGCCAAATTCTTAGGTAAACAGAGTATCGTTTATTACTGTGTTTTTTTGGATTATGTTAATGATAGAAATTAACGAGATCATTATTTTTTTCTAACACTGATTTATTATTCTATTGCTAATTATGAAAAATATTACATCGACAATTCTTACAATTGATAATACTACCGTTTTATGAAGATTTATGTCTAGCGATGCATCTGAATCTGTCTCTGTAAACATTCATGTCCAACGGTTGTATATGTTCTATGGTGAAGATTGATCATGTAAGCTTGTTTCCTTTATTCATGGAAAAAACGAAGAAGAAAACCAAATATAGGAATTAAAGATGTAATATAGAATGGGAACAAGACAAGTTCGATGGCATTAGCACCACTATAACAACATAATCAAAATGGTTAACAAACAGACTTTACCGAGTGATTACCGCTTGTTCCACACCAAACATATTGGATCGCAAGCATATGCATTTTTGTTGCTCAGACTCTGTAAAACAAGGGAATGGACGCAACGCCGTTTGCATTCGTCCACACCACAAAGGGGTCGAGTGGGACTATCGTTGGCAACTACTGCATAACCCTCCCAGGTTTTTGCTTTGATAAAAATGACTCCTGGCCTTACTTGTAAAAAGTTTCCAAGTACGCACCAAACATGAAGAGTTGGGCCACAATCGTTGCAGGTGTAGAACCACTCTTTCGGATTTGTTTCTTCCTCACAAATCTCACACCAATACATCCCACTGGCATTTTCGCCGTAGCACAAGGTAAGAGGATGTCGATCATGCTTGTGTCTTATCACCTGCTTTGGCAGAGTAGCACATTTAAAGCACAATTTATAATTACATTCAATGCAACTCATCCCATAACCACTGATTTCGCCACAAGCTGCACAGTTCTTGTAGTCGAATACTGAAAGGAAGAACAAGGGATGTTGATGACTTTCATGATCAAAGGTCTTAGAAACCGTGGCGCAACTAACATCTATTTCCACTTCTAGATTATAGTGGTACTTGAAACCAGTGCATAATCGGTTACAGGCATAACAAGCGAAATAAAGTCCACCAACATTTTTGTCCAAAGTGAGTTGGCGAGTGTGGAGCTCATGTCGTTTCCTCTTGGGAAGATTAGCACATGCTTCATGTAGGAAAAATTCACATTCTCCGCACTCATAGCAGGGATCATAATAGATGGGGAATGTGCATGCGTTGCAGAGTTTCTTTCCATCGTCAGCGATTTCATGATTGCCATCGATAAGTCTAAGATAATGGTCGTGGCTGAAATGGTTTATTACCCCTTCTTCACCAGTCACCTCGAATGGATCAAGATCATCATTGTCATCTTCAGGTACATCTTCTAGTTCGTCTCCATCCCACACATCTTCTCTTTTAGCGCATTTTGAATGAACGGCATAACGACAAATAGAGCAAGAGTAAGCCCCGTAGAGTCTATTGATCCCCTCACGACAGACCCCGCATACCCAATTTCCGGGACCAAGAGAATAAGTATGAGAAACTCGGTGGTCATGACGGTTGATATGTATAACGCGTGGCAACTTGGTGCAATCTCTATGGATGATGAAACAACACCGTAGGCACACACAAGGGAGTCCATCACCACAAACCCCACAAGCATCACAAGTGAAAGATACATTTATCATCATTTGTGTGAGTGAGTGCTCGTGGATCTTCTTCGGAATGTCGTCAATAAACAAGGGTTTACTAGGACAAAGACTGCATAGACTGATGTCACATATGAAGCAATGATAAAACAAATTCTTCGAAGTATTCTCTTCAGTGGCCATATCTTGCTCACACGAGAGACAATCTATATTACCCTCATGTAGTGGGTCGTACCTGAGAAGTTTGAGAGGATGTTTGTGACGATAAGGGTTGTTGATCTTGACGCAATCTTTGTGGACGTAGAGATCACAGGGCTTGCATATGTAGCCGCCTTCGCCCCCAACTCCTTCTTCAGAGTTTTGACATGCATCACACAGAGAGGAAATATTTGTTGGGTACACAAGATGGTCGTGAAAGTCTACGTTCATTCCACCAAGGAAATTCACAGAAGCCATTCCAAATAATAAATATCTGTTAAAGCGAATAAAGAAGAAGCTGCGTTAGGATGGGTTTTCAGAACTCAAAAAGCCCAAAAATTTGTTAAGTTACCTCTGAGCTCAAGGATTATAGCTACGGTCGATGCCCTGAATCAAGCTCTGAGGCAAGGCTACTCACATCTCCGTGTGGCGACCTGTGTCCGATTTGAGCAACTAACTCGGATCTCCGAATTTCCGAGATCTATACTCTATTGTGTAATAACCTTTTATAGTTATTAAGTTATTACCAACACAAAATAAAATTTTCCTTTTAATTTAATTAAAAATAAAAATTTACACGTGTAAAAATTCAAGTAACTTAACACTTATCATATCATGATCACATTAATTAACAATTTTAATAAATCAAATTATATATATTAAAAAACTATAAATAAATTATTGGTAATACCTTCAGACTTTTAAAATCTAAATCCCGTACATATAAATACCTAAGTTAATACATTCATAAGCTAAAGAAATAATGGATGATTGAAACATAATATATATATATATATATATATGATATATAATATAATATAACTTTCATGAAAATAATAGTCAGTAGAAATACTACCTTGTTAATGATTAGTATTAAACAAGCAATTTCATATTTTTTATTTAGTTACAATTAAAAAATATTTTGAATTGTACTTCTCTTGATATTAAACCCATTCCAAGTACTATATCCAAGGTGGAAAACTTGTTTGTCTCTTAGTAGAATGCTCAGACAACCTTCCGAGTGATTAGCACTGGAATTTGGACATGCAGGTTCATATATATTTTTATATAATACAGTTTGAAATATTTAAAGAAATTGTACTTCTCTTGATAGTATTAAAGCCATTCCAAATTCTTTATGCTAAGGTGGAAAACTTGTTTGTCTCGGTAAAAATGTTTACGTTTTTCGATAGCAGAGTAACAGGCATGTGTAATTTTTTTATATAGAGTACATACATATCTGTTTTCTATTTGTTTGTCGTCGATGCAGTAGAATAGAATAAGGTAAGTCTGCTGACATTATTCGACTCCACCCAGTGGTGGATCCAGGATTAATTTCTTGGGAGTTCATAACTGGGTTTTGGCCCACTAGAAAAGAAAAATTAAAGAAAAAAGGGTATTTAAGTGAACTTGAACTATGTAATAGTGGATTAAATAACAGGTTTTGAACCAAATGAGCTATAAAATTATTAATTTTAATAAAAAAATTAAATTTAAATTTACCCTGGGTCATGTGACCTATATCTTTCTTAAACGTAAATCCACTTTTGGCTCTACCGTCAATGGCTGCTGACCTACTGCATGCTACACATTCTAATCCGTTAAATTCTTAGAAAGAGAGACGGGAAAAGGATGAACATTGTTTTCCTGAGCCTAAATTCGACGTTATGTTTTCAATCAGAGGATTTAAAGTAGAAATTAGGTCTAGGCATTTTACCTGGACCCGAGGACCCGACTCGGAGTCGACTCGAAAAAAGTAGGTTCAGATAATACCCAACCCGGACTAAAATAACTTATTGAGTATGTTTCTCTAGGACCCGTGGATATAGGGTAATACCTGAACTGAACCCGATACCGGATCGGATACCTGAAAGATCCAAAAATAATAATGCATTAAGCTGGATTCTGTATTTTAGTAACGTGATACATTACCACTAGACCACAAATGATATTTGTATTATTATATTTCATTTTATTATTTATTATTAAGATGTTCGAGAGTTGGTTTGCTATTTGTTTGCGGTATGCTCAATAAACTGGAATTTGTAATGGATTAATGGTTTTTGCTTGCTTTTCTTTTGAAATCATGTTCGATTTTAGTTGTTGGTTCGGTCTAATTTTAGGTTTATAATATTATTTTCGGGTAAATGGTTACATTTCGGGTAAAAAAGAAACCAAATACTACCCGAACCGCAATATACCCGATACTATTCGGTTCTACCCGATCCGACCCAGACCCGAGGAGACCCGACCCGTAACCGACCCGTAATTTGCTAGAAACCTGCATGGGTATTATTTTCATAGACCCGGAAGACCCGAACCCGAAAGGACCCGACCTGAGGACCCGAATGTCTAGGCCTAATAGAAACAAAAAGGAGTTTTTGGGGGGTTAGAGATTGAATAGGAGTTTTTATTGATCTTAGGAAAGAAAGACAGAGTACAAGGTAAATCTAGATCATCTCGTCTAAGAGAACGAGGCTGAGCCGGAAAACTAAGATTGAGAATAAAACAAAGGGTTTCTGCTTTTTCTCTCTTGTGCTCTCAGTGCATATGAATATGAATAATCCCCTTCTTCCTTCGCCTCGTCTTCTTTTATAAACCCCCTTAAGTCGGTTAACGAAGTCTCCTTCCTTTTCGGATCAGAAAAGAACTTGTCATTATCCTTATTCAATCATAATATCCTTTTTCTCTAAACCGACTCGGCCTTTTCCTTTATTGTTTAGGGGCCGAGGTGGAATTAGGTTAAAGTTTTCAATCTTCG
>KE155714.1:8788-27116 GCA_000411075.1 Sisymbrium irio | reverse complement strand
CCGGCTCGGCCAGATGAGGAGGAGGTATGGGCCGAGCCGTCCATTATCCTCGAGGATTGGCCGATTTATCCGATTTTTTGAGGAATCACGACTTGGATTAATTCTTCGGGAAATTCATACGAAAAATGGTTTTTCCGTATTTTTTTGTAAGGATAGTCTAAAGAAGACTATTTTCCGAATATCCTTTGTTTTTTCTGAAATCTCTGAATATGGAAACTTTTTCCGATATTGAACATTTTAGCCGTTAATTCCGAAAATGTGGGTTTTGACCTCAACACGAGTCATTATACTTCAGGAACAAGCGATGAGACATATAACATGGAAGGAGAGTACTTATGAATGATGGAGTCCGCTAAGTCGTTGCAGTTATCTCTTTCAAGCGTCAAGGTACCTGAACTCCGAGCGCAACATCAGGCAAATCATTGAGATATGAAGCGAAGTGGCCAAACGGAGCGTACGGAGCGAATGGAAGAACAAGACGGTGTGGTAGAGCAGCAAAAAGACACCACTTGAGATAGGGATAGTAGCCAGATAGTGGTACGAGACATCCTGAAGAATGGTGATACACCGAGAAGGATCAAATACTGCTTCGGATATATGGTCAATCCAAGCGGAGAATTCGGGGACGAATTCTTATAAGGAGGGGAGAATGTAATAACCCGTCTGAATGTCTAAATGAAGGACGCCGGGAAGGAAAATTTTAAAAATTCCAGGCCTTGGACCAGAGCAAGCTGATGATGTCCTGAAGCCATAGAAAGAAGAATCAGATCAAGGAAAATTCGTTTGACCCGATTAAAAATTCCAAAAGGAGAAAGTGTTACTGGAGAAGCAATGCGAGTGGACCAAGGGTTGAAAGAGGATCCGCTTGTCAGGAGAGCTAGTCCTCATTACCCTCAGTCTATGGTCGATAAACAACCAGAAGACCCGAGGGAAAGTTGAACGTCACATTCCAACCCGAGAAGGTCCCGGATGAGCCAAGCGAGAGAAGGAAAATATTTCCAAGTCTTAGATGAATGAGGATCAACGTTGGTAAGCCAAAGGAAGAAGAAAATAGGATTTCTGGCAAGAGAAACCAAGAAGAGCTCGAGTGGTTCAGAAGAAACACTCGGAACTCAGTATCGAGACCCGACGGCTATGTACGATCGGAAGGAACGGTCCGATCATCTACGACGCCTAAAACGTCTAAGTGTCTAAAGGAGAAAGGAAGAAGGAAGGTGGTGAAGTTTAAGTCTGGAAACATGGAGGTATTTATAGCAGGATCCACCACCCATTCACCTAATCGTGCAATGACATCCAAGCGAGGAAAGAAAGTGGGAGACATAATGATGAAATGTTACCCACCTGCCCAAGCTATTGACCCCAATACAGTAATTGCCTCCCAGGAAGCCAGTAATTGAAGGACATTCAGTTAAAATTGAATTAGTTGAATCATGACTAAATCCACTCACCTCAGACCCGGCGAACGGCGTGAAGACACCTCGTGTGGACTTAAATCAGTGGGAGACAATTTCTACTGTTGGACTGACGGCCTACTAGATTACTCACCTGGTATAGGATCTTACCTCCTAGTCCGTGGCGATCTGCATGTCCTCCTCAGCTGCATGTTCGACACCTCGTCCCGGTTCAGATGGAAGAAACGGGTATAAATACCCCACTCTGTTCCTTATCCTCTCAATTTAGCCAAAATCTGCAAAAATCCGTAAAACCTCAGTCTTTAAATTTTATTGAGTCTTGAGTAAGTGATGTGCTTTGTGGCCTGTTGCTTTCGTGGTTAGCTCGATGATCCGGTAAGGTTTTACCCTGATCCGTCCTTAAGCTTTCGTAAATCGTTTTAAATTAGTCTTTGCTTTAGTTCTGTTCCAAGGGGTGCGTGGGAAGATCCTTCAGTCAAGGGTGAGTCCCGGTTGCCTTGTTTGTTATGTCCCGGACTAAGAATCCCGTATGTGGGTGTAACTCCGAGACATAGGTATTTGTATGCGGTGTGTTGGTTTAGCAGGTTATGTGTGATCTCGTAATGAGGTTGTGGAGCTTACCGTGGTAAGGGTTATGCTATCCGAATTGGTGGAGACAAAGGAACCACAGAAAGATCACGACGCAACGAGAGTTCAAGTGTCCTTAGCATAGTAGTTCCTTTGTAGTTTACACTTGTGTGCTAAATGATATAATCGTCCTTTCTTTTTATTGTTTATTGATCCTTGGACTGTTAGTAAGAAGACTCGGACGTACGGGATTGCAGCCTAGGACCGAGTAATTTCTGACGGGATAGAGAGGTAGTGTGAAAAATTCACTACCCTTGATATTATCGCCGCTAGGGGACACGGGATCGGCCGGTGTGAACCAACTATATTGGCCCAGGGTTTGCCGGTGTGAACCAATGATAGTTGGCCCGGTATTTGTGAAGTTCCGGCCGGACTGTCTGTGTGATAGTTTCGGTGCAGGGTGCTGGTACATTAAGAGATCTCAGTGTCCGGACGGATGGATATGTGTGTGACTGATGAAGGGCTTTGGTTTAGTGAGACTCCAAAGTGGAGACGTGGTGGTTGAGTTTGTTGTGTGTGATTGCGTGTTCATTGATTGTGTGTTTCGGACTAATGTTTTTGCATGCTTCGGCTATTTTTCTTTTTTGGTTTACTAATGGTTTAGTGAGCTCCGGGCTCACTGAGTAGTTTCTATTAATCACCCATCTTCATTTCCCCTTTCAGGAAGCCTTAGTGTGTAGCTGTAGCGGGGAAGCGAAGCGTGAAGTCCAGTGTAGATTTGGTGGTGTTTGGTGCCTAAAAAGACTCTTGATAGTAAGTATGTTTTCCGCTGTTTTAGATTATGGAATGTAATCTTGATTTGTAATAAACGGGTTTGCTAGGATGCATCCGAATCGGCTAGGTCTGTAAAATGTAAAGAACGGTTTTAAAGTAATAAATATGTATATTTTGGTATATGATGGCTTGTTTTGTTGATGGTAATGACCTAGTCCGGGTTGACATAACCTCTGGTGTGAGTACGGGTTGCAAAGCCTTAGGCTTGGATCGAGCGGGGTCGACTTGTACAAGAACGTGGTCCGAGCTTTATATGTGGTCTAAACTGGATTGGCTCTTTGCTAGACTCGACACGTAACATTCTTGGAACGGTTTAGGACTTGGGTGCTGGATGTTCATGTTCTTGTTTGATTGTTGGACAGCCGGTGCATCCGTCCGAGTCCTAGAACGGTTCGGGGGTGTTACAGTAGGAGGTGCATTCGTTTTCTTCCGCGAAAGTTTAGATCACTCGAGGAAGCAGCATGTCCCGAGACGATCTCTTTGTGAATAGGAAGGGGAAGCGTCGACTTGCTAGGACCAGACAAAGACGCTTCCCCATTCACGTTTGGCGCGACACCGGTGACAGTCATGATATCGACTTCTTCCTCCTCGGGAAGAGTAACCATCGGCTCGGGTCCAAAGGAATTTTCCTCGGTATCGTCGACATCAAAGTAATTCAGCGCGGTGATCATCGGTTTCTTAGCGTGAGGAGAAGTACTCGATGAAGCAACCTGGGGAAGGAGAGATTTCCTACCGTTGGCCAACAACCTGTCATGCAAGTTTATCTTCACTTAGACGAAAGCAAGAAAATTTCTAGAGGGAGAAGCTAGAGAGAAGGCAGAGCTTTCTTCTCAAACTCAAGAATGAAATATTATAAGAATTAAGGAGAGGGAGGAGTCCTTATTTATTGAAAAACTAGTGGATCCCGCTAGGGAAAGCAGGCCCCATAAAAGGAAATTGTATTTCCATATATAAATAGAAACAAAATTCTCCGAAAAATACTTGATAATTTTCCCGAAAACTGTAGAAGTCGACAAAAAGGAAAGAACAACTTACGTGGCTGGCCGAGCCGGATGAGCAGCGATACGCAACATGACCGGCTCGGCATCACCTTCTACTCATTTCTCTCGATCATTTCAAGCCCGTCATCGCCCGTATGACCAGCTCGACATCGATCAGCCCCCTCGGCATGACCAGCTCGGCCTCACAGTACTCTCTCCCTTACACGACCGGCTCGGCCTCCCTCTTTCCCTAACACTCTCAATCAACACATGATCAGCTCGGCCTCATCGGTCTCTCGTCTCCGCATCATCAGCTCGGCCTCATCGATCCTCTTCTCCCCATTACAGTCGGCTCGGCCTCATCCCGTTTTCTCCTTCTCGTTCGTTGTTCTATCAGCTCGGCCTCACGATAAAGTTCCTCTTTGTATTATGCCGATCAGCTTGACATCAACTGATCTACTCGGCATAAACTGATCAGCTCAGCCATGAGTCGGGATCCCTTTTCCTCGATCTTCTCCTTCCCAAGAACTAGGAGAACGACCGGCTAGACATCAAGAGAAGCAGGTTGAGTGATCAGCTCGGCCCAAGAGTCCTCCCCACTCTCTTGATGCTTTGGCCAACTTGGACACACAAGACATGACCGGCTCGTCATCCTTGATGTCCGGCTTGGTATTTTTCCTTCATCCAAAAATCTTTACAAAAGGAGAGTTGACATAAGTAGGTTTTTTGGAAATCTTTCTACGAAAAACTTATCTTGAACAGTTTTTCAAGAAAAACACATTTTCTAAAACTTTTGAAAAATTTAAGGTGAACACTTTTTCGGAAAAAAATTTTATACGAAAAACTTATCTTAAACAGTTATTTGGAAAACTTTCAAAAAACTTAACGTGAACAGTTTTTCGGAAACATTTCTACCAAAAATTTATCTAGAAGAGTTTTTTGGGAAATCTTAATATGCGTTGCAGTCTTTTCCTCTACTAAAAGTTTTTCCCATCAGGTTTTTCTTAGTAAAGGTTTTTAACGAGGCAACATCATAAGCGTATTCCACGAGATGACCGGCTCGGCGTCATCTTGTCACGAGATGTTTTGCCGAGCCGAACGATCCTTTCATCTTTTCCAAAGTTATTCCGAGTTTTCATCGTTGTTTTTGTAAGCCTCCCGATGTTTCGCGGAACTTCGCGTCGTTTTTTTGAAAAACATCGTAACATTTTTATCCATCGAAGGCTAAAACGTTAACTTAAATCAAACCGGAAAAGTCAAACCGAAGAAATCATTAAACTAAGAAGTCAACGTCGAGCCGATGAAAGTTTCTCGAATATTCCTTAAAGTCGGTGGAAAAGTGAATATATAGGCTCCCGCATCGGGAATTTGACGAGTTTAGGCTTAAAGTTGTCTATACAAATAGTTATCAATGTAAAGCTTTAGAGGGAGAAATTTCTTTTTGCATACTTTCGTACTTAGGATTTTTACGCAATTTACGAGTTTTCATTTATTACTTATTTCGTTCTTTGTACGAGAAAACTTATAGATAATAAAATCCGTCTTTTCAATATTAATTGTCATCTTTTTTTTTAAGTTTCTCAACTCCATAATTTTCGGGACCCAATTGTCGAATTACTTTCCTAAAATACATTGTGCTAATTCTGGCTCCCACAACATTCATATGGAAAATATTAATTTTAATATTTTATAAAGTTTACGTACTAATAATAATTGTTAGCATATAACATTGTCAACATTCATATATAAAATATTAATTTTATATCAGATAATATTTAATATTATTATGTGTTATCAAATAATATATACTATGATATTAACATACTAACATGATTATATGCTAATATATAATATACTGTCAATACGCTAACATTATTATACGTTGAGATATAATATATTTTTAGCATGTTAATATTATTACATGCTAACATTGCATATTCTTAGCATATAAAATTTATATTTAAAATACTAACTCTAATGTCAGATAATGTTTACGTATTATTAGCATATAATAGTCGTGTTGTTAACAGATAAATATTTACGTTATATATCGTTGTTAGCATTCAATATGTTAAGACACACTAACATTATTACCCGCTAACTTCACACCATATTCTTTTACTAGAAAATGAGTAGCACAATATATAATATTGAAAAAAAGAGAAGGATAAAATCGTATTTATCCGATGAATAGTAACTCCGACAAAAAGTATAACTCTGCCAGTTAATCTTTAAGTTATTGGATGTTAAATTTTATTACTACTCTGATTTTTAATGGATCTCTGAAAATCACATTCAATGATGGAAAGTTGGAAACCATCAGAATTTTGTCGAAAATATGTCCGTTCAGATTCCATTGGAATATTTTGAAAGATTATAAGATATGTCCATTTAGATTCTATTGGAATATTTTGAAAGATTATAAATCATATAAAAAACTCAATAATTTTTTTGATGTTTTTTGACGAAATGAGATTTCTGATAGGGAAATCGATTTATTCATACCCAAACTCCTTTTACAGGCGCTTATACATTTCCAGATAATTTTTGTTTGCTAATAACTATCCGAACAGTAAAAAAATCAGAATATTCATACTTGTACATATTTTTTTGTAGACGAAGACAAGTATTGACCTGATATTTGTTAGTCAACAGGGAAACTCCATTAACAGAGAGCAATAGGATGACACCTTAGCTGCAACTGTGTGATCAGTAGCAATATGATGTCGTTTTATGCTTTCAAAGTTTGATATCAAATTATCAAAACGAGTTCGTTTTGATTAATGAAATTTTTTTTAAAAGTAGTGCATTTTAAACTTCCTTTTCATCATCTTCTTTGTTGGCTTTCCTAGTCGAGTGGAGAAAATTAATTGAAAATGAAATGGGACCGAAATTGAAGAAATTGTTAGTGTAATCGTTTTTTCGGGACATTAATTGGAGGAATCTGGTACTCGTTCGAACTCTGAATCCAAAAAATGAGATGATTAAAAGATTTAGAGTTTTTTTTACTTTTATATTGTTAAATTAGAATTGTTTAATCAATGGTTTCGAATTTTTAATGGATGCTTGTACTTGTCAGTAGCAATTAAAAAATTCATTAAAATTTTTAATGGATGTTTGTACTTGTTAATAACCATTCTCTTTTCAAATATTTAACTCCAATTTTTATTCCAATCGAACATAAAATCGACAAAGAAGATGATGGGAAGTTTTAAATGCTCTAATTTCTTTCTTTTAAAATATCGTTTTGATTATTTGATATCAAATTTCGAAAGCACAAAACAAAGTCATTCTGCTACTATTCACAATCTAGGGGCTGAGGTGTCATCTGACTACTTTCTATTAATGGAGTTCTAATGTTAACTACAATACTTGTTTTCATCTGCGAAAGGAATTTATATATATTAATATTCTGAATTTTTGTTGTTCAGGTAATTATTAGCACACAAAAATTATCTGAAGACGTAAGCATCTCTAAAGAAGAGTTTGGGTATGAATAAGTCAATTTCCCGATTTATTTATGATAAGATAACCCAAAAAACAAATACTTGTAGAATTATTGCACTTGGTTTTGATGTACAAAGAATTATTTACTAGGGTAGACACATGTTTTGTTCTGCAGTGACTCAAAGCAATTTATAGATCTCTTATTGCAAAGCAAGCGGAAAGTATTACGAGGAGATCAATCTCTCAAGTCGAAACTCATCACTCACAAGCCATATATACAACTTCTTGTACGTACAAAGGACGTAAAATTTGGGATCTTGAAATTCACTCCCTAGCTACTTTTTTGGTTAAAATACTCATTAGTCACTAGCCCTCTCATATAATAAGGTATGTTTCCCTTAAAAAATTCTGATGAAGTAATATGTGTTCTTCAAATATCTAATACTCTTTTATTTTTTATTTTTTGTGTTTCTAAAAATTTAATATTTTTTTAATTTTTTTCTTCATTTTCAATTTTTAACTTAATGAAATAAAATTTAAGTTAATTTCAAAATTTAGTATTTACTATATAAAAATATTTAACACTGTTTTTTTTACTTTACATGTTCTCCAAAATTTAATAATTTAGCTTCTCTTTTTATTTTTATTTTTAATTTAATGAGAAAATTTATTATAGATATATATAATGAAGTTTTGTATCTATTCAATATTTATAGAGTTTTATACAATTTATTTATTATAACTTCAGATGCAACATATTACTTTTAATTTATATTAATTTAAATTTTAATTCATAAAGAAAATATAAATTCATTAAAGATAAGCATTAAGAGGTAGGTTGTAATGAGTCTTCAAAAGTTTTTCATTTTCTTCAAAAAAAAAAATATGTTCTTAGATTCTTTTATCATTTTATTAAATTCATGAAATATATTTTTAATTTTTTTGAAATATTATAGTTAAAATATGAGTATTATTTTATTTATTCTTAGTAAAATATTTATATTTATAGAATAAGTTAAATTTATTTTATTAATAAAAAGTTAAAATTTTCAATTGTGTTAATTTTATTAATAAAAATAAAAATTTTCATTTTTCAGTTAATAAAAACAGAAATAATAACATAATAAAATTTTAATTTTAAGTTAAAAATTGTATAAAATATTAAATTCACTTAACTGTTTCTTATTTTAAAATTAGTTTCATATGGCTAGAATTTTTGGAACATAAAAAGAAAATATTATTGCTACAGCTAGAAAAGCTAGGCTGGAATGTACTACACGACATTGCCTGTTGGCACTTGTATTGGTTTTTGCTTGTTTTGATGGAAATGTTTGTTTAGGGAAAAAGAAAGCATCATCCAGAAGTCAATAAAACGTCGCCAGTTGGATATAATTTGGCGATACTGAGAATAATAAAACTTTCGAAGCATAGACAAATGTTCAGATTTCAGACGTTCTAGTGATTTTGGAATTTAGTCTTATTATATTTTTATTCAAAAGATGAAGTTTGATGAATCATACAACCACATTAAATCCAGTTGGTTATCCTGAATGTTAAATAAACAGAACCTTGAAATGATGACAAAGAGGGACATTTTTACAGCATGACTGGAATAGTTATTGATATAAATAAATGTAACTTGCACTCAATGATAATAATTAAACGCTAGAAATTTGTAATTTATTCTACTTTATAATTTAAATAATCATTTATTGGTTATCAATAAATCAATTTGATTCCAACTTTTAGTAGTGGAAGAAAGTTCCTAATGCTGAAAATTATCTTTATTAATTCTGGATTAAAACAAATTAAACGTTCTAAAATACATGTCTAGTTAATTTTATTGTGATTCTATCATCTAAAGAGCTACTTTCTAAAATGTAAAAACTTATAAAATACGTTCACATACAATTTTATCTAAATATATTTTGATTCATACGTTTTAAAATTGTGAAAACATTAATATTCTCTATATACGATATAACTTACATCTGACATCCCATCCTTTAATTTCTGACTTTCATCTACAACCAAAATTTATGGCCTGGTTCCAGTTTGTCCGACCACAATCGCCTCCCGAAAAGACTGATATATCTTAAAACCTTTTTTGCAAATACAATCACCCTAAAAGCATATTGGATTTGGGATCATCTCCTTGTCTTTTTTTTTTGTGTGTGTGCAACTATCATCTCCTTGTCAAAACCCATAACCCTATACTATTTCTCCCTCTAACTTTATGGGTCTTTGACTAATTATATGGTCTCTTTTTTTTTTTCTTTTTTTGCTTATAATTTGAAGTTTGAACATTATGGAGCGTATGGATTTCCGAAAACCATCATGACCCTGCTACTATTTTATGAACTCGGTAGTCATTCCATCAGACGTCCACTGCGTGTGTGGAGCAGAAGGATACCTAGCTAGTAATATACTAATATATAATAACTTATTTTTTGGTTAAAGGTTAAATATAAATTTTGTTAAGAAAAACTGCACTAAAAATACAGAACGATAAAAAAAAACTTATAAAACCACCAATTATTCAGCTAATTCACAAAGTATCGTGGAGTTTCCCTATTTGTAGTGTCACCCATTTGTCAACCACCTTCATCATTTTGACATCGCAATTATTTCCTTGTTAAGAAAAAATAATTACAATATATTCCGAGCTCCCCAATCAAAGGCCCTCCCCACTTGTGATTGCCTCACCACTAGGACCGGTCACATCAAACCCAAATCGTAAATCTTTAAAATATATCTCAAATAGTCAACCCACCATAAGACAAAACCCTAATCTTCATGCATATATCATTGTCTGAAACTCTCCATATTCTTCATTTTAGGGTTAAGTCTTTAACTAAACCCATCGATCGAAGCTTGTATAAATAAGTTTCAAAGGCAAGTTATACTCATTTCATGCAAGTTTAATAAGATCACGACATTCTTTATTTCTAAATCCGTCTGTTATTCTTTTGCAGCTCATAGTATAGAACCGAGATGGGGGTAAAACCTAAACATATCGTGGTTGTTATCCTAGTTGGTATGATCATGGTAAGTTCTTGCTTGGCTGCGAGGAATACAATTCCGGGAGAAAATAGTCAAGAAAACGAGATAATATCCCGAGGGATGACAGAGAAAGAAGAAGATTCAACTGAGAAAATAGATCACCCAAAAAGCAGGGTGGAAAATCACCATTACATCCCAAGACAAGATTTCAACAACTATGGCGGTGATAACAACGGAGGAGGAGGTGGTGGATAACTCCAAAGAAAGCGCTGAAAACGATATCGATGTATATAGATGTCAATGTAAACTATATTATATAAAGAAAATAAAACGGATGGGTGTATATAAGGCGACCACTTTATTTGAGTCTTCTTGTGTTTTATTAAGCATGTCTAGTAATGATTATTAATTGTATTGTCTTTTTTTCTTCCCTATATATGTAAAAATATATTTTATATTTGGATTATTATAATGCTTTTTGAACCAATCTTGGAGTAATACAATAGTTACGATAAGTTGATGTGTTATGCAGAGTAATGTATTGGAAACTTTAGACGGGTCAGAGATTTCATGTTTTGATAACTCGTGAAGGAAACCGAGCCTAGAACGAGGTGCAAGTCGGATCTGATTTTTTTAGTGATACATATCTGATATTTTTTATTGTGCTAATAATTTACACGAGATTGATTGATGGGTGATTTAGGAAAATGGTTCATTTGTAAGGTTTCTATTTAAAAATAGATAGTTTCACTTTGGATATTTAGAAAATAATAGTTTTTTGGGTAGTTTAGGAAAAAGATATAAAACATTCTCAAACTATCTTTATTAGTGTAAAGTGTGCAAAATGAAATGATACTCGTTTGTGACAGGAGTGTGTGTTCACGTGACAGAAGAAGGGGAAAAATGTTAGATACTTTCCATGCGCCTAAAAGTCAATATATCCATTGTTTTTTTCTTTGTGACATTTTTTTACCATGTTAATAAAAAATCAACAAAAAGTGTGGAAATTTGTAATAATGATGGGATTAGTGTTGTTAAAAGAAAGATAAATAGAATTAGATAAACATAAAGGTGAATTTCATGGTTAGGGTTCATTGGCCATGGGAGAGAGTACTTTTTCTGGGAATAAGGCGATATTTCCGAATAACCAAGGGGGTAAGCAAAATTTCAGTATGTATACTTGAAGCAATCAATCAATTTGTGAGCTTACTTTTTTTATCTTCTATTCAGGTGAGGTGAGTAAAGTTTCAGCGATGGGCAGCGAGGGTACATTATTCTAAAAAATGGCTACCAAAGTCAAAATGCAACAAGGTATATTCTTTATCGTGTACACACCCGAGTTTGAGGAAACATTTATGCATTTAATTTATCTTCTATTCAGGTGAAGTGGATGCTTGTGTTGTTGTTATGGTGGGTCGGTGGATATTGTACATGACAGGGGTTTGAGATTTCAAAATCGACAAATCTAGGATGGGTAGATGCATAAATTGTCGGGTTATATATGGAGTGGAACGTTTAAGAAAAACAGTTGTTGCTGAGTACGGAGTAAAACCAAAAGTGGTGAACATTGAGCTTTGTTATTGGATAGATGATGTCCTTGCTCGGCTGATTGGAAAAGGACCAGCCCCAGTTGAGATAGTAACAAATACATGACTATAGAGTGTCCCGATCGCTTCATAAAAGTGATAAATCCGTCAACATCTTTGAAACTCTCCGAGAATTGCGTGGAGACGAATTGGTGCATTTGGAGCAAAGCCAGGTTTTGAGGGTACTCTCAGCTTAATTATAAATGGTGGACAGAAAACACATAATAAGCTGAGGAAGTGGATCAACAGTTAGAGATAATCAAGATGATATCTTATAGAGTGTTCCGATAGTAACAAATACATGACTATAGAGTGTTCCGATAGTAACAAATACATGACTATAGAGTGTCCCGATCGCTTCATAAAAGTGATAAATCCGTCAACATCTTTGAAACTCTCCGAGAATTGCGTGGAGACGAATTGGTGACTTTGGGAGCAAAGCCAGGTTTTGAGGGTACTCTCAGCTTAATTATAAATGGTGGACAGAAAACACATAATAAGCTTAGGAAGTGGATCAACAGTTAGAGATAATCAAGATGATATCTTAAGAGGTTTAGGAGGTGGATCAAGAGGTAGAGCAGATGAAGATGAGAGCTTAGGAGGTGGATCCACTGGTAGAACTGATGATTTGGATTTGGCAATACTGGCCCACACTGAGTTAGTGGAGGCGAAATCAGGACTGCCAAAAGCTGCTGTACAATCAGTTGCAGAACGTACACCTTACACTGTCAAATCAGCGGAAGTAATACTGCATTTAGTTCAACCTGATGTGGATTCTTGAATTGGGCCTGATTCGACAGATGAAAAAGAGGAGGACGATAATGGAGGTGATAACGGGGACAAGGACGAGGACAATGATGAGGACGAGGACGGGGACAATGATGATGGGAACAATGATGATGACAAAAATGAAGGGAACAAGGATTGTAATGTAGAAGAAGATAATGCATCTGAAGATTATGACTACAACTACTGGGATGATTTTTTGTGATCAGATGGGATGGAAGATGCTGAATGGAATTGTTCAAGAAATGGAAGAGGAGGTGGTGTAGCAGAAGACATTGTGTTGGATACACCTTCCAAAAAGGATAAAAATCGGCAATATCAAGAGGACAGTGATGAAGATGGTTTCGTCGAACCCGTTCCTATGTCTAAGTCTAAGTTGAATGATGGAGGATTGATGTATGGGTTAAAAATTGTAGATATGTATGAGTTTAAGGATGTGGATACTATTTTCGATGAAGACACCTTCGACGACGACATTGATTTGGGTAAGGAAGACACTTCAATGTACAAAGGAAGAGTCTTCAGGATGAAGGATAATTTTTAAATAATTTTGCATATTCACACACTAAAGAGTGTGTTCAGGTTCAGGCTCCACATGCATAGGAAAGATTACGTTGTGGCAAATTGCATTGACAGAAAGTGTGACTGGCGGATAATGACCCATAAACAACGAATTCAGGAACGCATGAGATTAGGAAGACGAGCTTAACACACTCATGTGATGCTGATACCCGAGGGCAGTACAAGAAGCATACCACTTCCAATGTCATTGCAGCATTGCTAAGATCAAAGTACGAGATGGCAATTGCTGGTCCACGTGCTAGAGACATACCTGAAATGGTGCTAACTGAGCACAAGGTCGCTGCTTTGTACTGGAAATGTTGGAGAGCGAGACATTTGTGATATGATCCCACTTGATCGGTACTCTTAAACTGGGAAAGGATATGCCTTCAACCAAGGTTGTGGCACACGGCTAAGGTGATGTAGTCAAAGAAACCCTTCGAATCACGCGGGTTGGTCAAAGTGACCCTTTGGCTTATCTTGCGCGCACAGAATAAGTCTTTGGCTTGGTAGTCTGGATGATGCATACGGTTGGTTTATGGGGCAACAATAATTTGGCTTGAGCTAATCGAGATATGACACGACCGATTCCTTCCTTAAGTTCCATAAGCTTGGCCTTGGATTTTTGCTCGGAAGAAAATTATAAAATCCCTTCAAAATCTCCATTCCAATCAGTCGGCATGATTTTAGCCCCATCGATCAGAACATGGTTCTGGGAAAAATCGGGTACCGAACAAGTATCATAATGTACGGCCAAATCTACTCGGGAAAAAGTATTTATGGCTGTCCCAAGGTCGTCCGGGTGCGGGTCACAATGCATGGTCTGATCCTCTCGGGCAAAGTCCTGGTTTCCTCGAGCAATCCTCTCCGAGGGCTCCACAAACTGTTCCGACAGATTTTGACTCGGTGATTATTGCTCCGGTACGTTCGGTTCCTCATTGTCCAAGCGAGTATGGTTTGTGGGCAAGTTCTGATTCCCATCATTCCCCTCCACTTGAAAAGGATTTGACATAAATCCGCATCATCTGCAACATAAGGAGATAAGTCAGCAACGTTAAAACTTGGTAAAATACCATACTTAGCTTGGAGGTCTAGTTGGTAAGTGTTGTCATGCATTTTCTTCACTACAGTGAATGGTCCACTAACCCGAGGCATTAACTTGGATTTCCTTTCCTCCGGAAAGCGTTCTTTTCTCAAATGGATCCAGACTAAGTCACCTGGCAGTAAAACTTGTTTACGCCGTTTCTTATTGGCAAACTTTTGGTACTCTCTTCTTTGCCTTTTCATGAATCTGTTTAACAAGTTTTCCTTTTCTTTTTCCATCTAAACTGATCCGATCACTTTCAGGAAAAGGAATCAGATCAAGAGGTGAAAAAGGATTGAAACCATAAACAGTCTCAAATGGGGAGTACTTTGTAGCAGAATGCACCGAATGATTGTATGCGAATTCTACATGAGACATATGTTCTTCCCAACTTCCAAGATTATTTTTCACAACGGTTCTAAGCAAAGCATACAGAGTTCTATTAACTACCTCAGGTTGACCATCAGTTTGTGGGTGACAAGTAGTTGAGAATAGAAGTCTAGTTCATAGCTTAGTCCACAAAGTTTTCCAAAAGTAACTTTAAAATTTCGCATCACGATCAGACACAATGGACTTAGGCATTCCATGCAACCAAACAATGTCCCTAAAGAATAAGTCAGCAATGTGAGATGCATCATTGGTTTTATCACAAGAGATGAAATGTGCCATTTTCGAGAACCTATTTACCACCAAAAATATGGAATCCTTCCCGGTTCTAGACTTAGGTAATCCCAGCACAAAATCCATTGATAAATCAGTCCATGGATGAGAAGGAATAGGTAAAGGAGAATACAAACCATGCGGCTGACTCCTAGAATTTGCTTCTTTGCATGTAATGTATCGGCTGCAAATCCGAACCACATCACTTTTCATCCCAGGCCAATAGAAATGGTCTTGAAGCACCTTCAAAGTCTTGGCAGTTCCAAAATTTCCCATTAGTACCCCTCCCATGTGCTTCCCTGCAAAAAAATTATCTCAAGGAGCAATTTGGAACACTGAGACGATTATCATAGAACAAAAATCCTTCAAGCCTAAAGAATTTTCCAAAGGCATGCTCAAAACTGGATTTAAATGGGTCACAGAAATCAGCATCATTCTCATAGAGTCCTTTGATGAATTCAAACCTTAATAACTTGGTTCTGAGAGAGGAGAGCAACACATACCTTTCTTGTAGCGGATAACATATGAAAAAGTTTCGATGAATTCAATCCACCTTGTGTGCCTCTTGTTCAACTTTTTCTGTCCCTTCAAATGTTTAAAGGAATCGTGATCCGTATGAATGAAAAAAACCCTTGGGCCACAAGTAATGCTGCCACGTTTGAAGTGCCCTGACCAAGGCATAAAGCTCCTTGTCGTATGTAGGGTAGTTGAGCGTAGCACCTCCAAGTTTTTCGCTGAAATAGACCACATGCCTTCTTTCCTGCATAAGAACAGCACCAATTCCAATTCCAGAGGCATTACATTCAATTTCAAAAGTTTTTAAGAAATATGGTAAAACAAGAACTGGGGCATGAGTCAACTTCCTTTTTAGCATTTTTGGAGCACTTCTTCTTGCTCCTTTTCTCATTTGAATCCCACGGTTTTCTTGATTACTTCAGTTAGAGGAGCCGTGATCGTGCTGAAGTTCTTGACCAAGCGATGATAGAACCCGGCCAAGCCATGAAAACTTCTGACTTCACCTACAGTATTTGGGTCTGGCCATTCCTTGATTGCCTTGATCTTTTCCTCATCAACCTTGATACCTTCTGCACTGACCACAAAACCAATAAAAACTAGGTGAATTGTTCCAAAGGTGCACTTTTTAAGATTAGCAAACATACTCACTTTCATAAGGACTTCAAGAACTGATCTAACATGCCCAATGTTTCTCACTCAGACTTTTACTATAAACCAAGATGTCATCAAAATAAACCACAACAAAAATTCCAATGTAGGCTCTCAGCACATGGTTCATTAATCGCATAAAAGTACTGGATACATTGGGTAAGCCAAATGGCATGACCAGCCATTCATATAAACCGTGTTTTGTCTTGAAAGCGGTTTTCCACTCATCACCCTCCTTTGTTCCTATTTGGTGATAATCACTTTTCAGGTCTATTTTTGAGAAAATGACAAAACCATACAACTCATCAAGCATGTCATCAATCCTAGGTATATGGTGACAGTACTTAACTATAATATTGTTGATGGCCCTGCAGTCAACGCACATACGCCAAGTGCCATCTTTCTTGGGCACCAAAATGACTGGGATGGCACATGGACTTAGGCTTTCTCTGATGTAGCCTTTATCCATTAGTTCACTAACTTGCCGTTGAAGTTCCTTTGTTTCCACCGGGTTAGTTCGATAGGCCGGACGGTTGGGTAGAGATGCTCCCGGGAAAAAGTCGATCTGGTGTTCAATTCCACGCACATGAGGCAATCATGTTGGTTCTTCTCCTGGAAACACATCAGAAAAGTCCTACAAGATATCTTTGAGTTCACTCGGAATATCCGGTGGTTGGTCAGACATACCCATTAACACTTTTTTATTAACAAATAGAACCATAGGCTGCCGAGAATGGTATGCCTTACTTACAGTGCTAGCTTTGGCAAATAAATTGGAATTTTTAAGTCCTTTTTGTTCAGGGGTCTTGGATGACTCATGTTTGTCAACAGGCTTTTGTTTGCTTCATATCGTTTTTTAAGAGCCAGCTGATCAAGATGCACTTCTTGCGGGGAGAGTGGAGCCAAGATGATCCTCTTTCCGCGGTGATTGAAGGAATACCGATTGGAGTGTCCATCATGCATGGCTTTCTTATCAAACTACCATGGTCTTCCTAAAACGATATGACCGTCTCCCATTGGCAGTACATTACAAAGAACCTCGTCCTGGTACTTGCCAATGGTGAATGGTATAACCTGACTGTCCACGCTCAGTTTTCCTTCTTCATTGAGCCATTGGAGTTTGAAAGGTTGTGAATGTTTCCAGAAAGTAAGTCCAAGTTTCCTGACCAAAGATTCACTAACAATATTAGTGCAACTACCGCCATCAATAATAAGGCTACAAACCTTGTTTTGGACGAAACAACGAGTGTAAAGAGGTTTTCTCTTTGCTATTGGTCATCATCTTTGGGTTGGACACTAAGTGTGCGTCAGATCACTAAGAGTTCTCCATATGCAGCTTTATGGACATTTTCTTCTTCTGATTCAGGCTCCGAGTCATTGACCACTTCTTCTACTTCGGTCTCATAGTCCCCATTGTCGAGAAGAATCATTGTTCTCCGGTTAGTACACTCATTAGCATAATGTCCTCGACCTTGGCACTTGAAACACTTGACATCTCGGTTCCTAGTGTTGTTTGTTTCTGGAGCCTTTCCCTTTGAATCCTGAACATAAGAGTTAGTCTTAAACTCGATTTAGGTTTGGCGAGAGACTTATCTTTTTCAGGATAGGTGGATTTGGATGTTGAGCCATAGGAAGGTTTTGAAGACCCAAAATTAGTCCTCGAGCTGCCCCTCCGTTTAAGTTATTTCTCAACCAAATTCGCCTTATGGATCATCTCATATAGCTCCACGTAGTGCTCCATTTCCAAACGATCTTGTAGGTCGCGGTTAAGACCTCCCAAGAAGCGTGCCATGGTTGCATCTCTATCCTCAACCACATCCGTTTCGATCAACAAGGCCTCCATTTCCTGAAAGTATTCTTCGACACTACTACTTCCTTGTGTTAACTTCCTTAATTTCTGATGAAGGTCCCGGTGGTAATGGGTAGGTACAATTCTTCTCCTCATGATACATTTAAGTCTCTACCGGCTGTTCTCTGTTTCTTCTCTGTGGGAACCGAAATCCATCTCAATGTAAATAAGTAAAGATAATGTGAGGAACCGAGACTCTTGGAATGAAAACAATAATAAAACCGTAAATAAACGAAAAACTAAGACAAATAGAAGAAGGATTTTTATTGCTTAGCCTGAATGCTTTCTCCGAGATGTTATTCAATGGTTACAATGAAATAAATCGATCTCTATATATAGAAGACATCCTAAGTCCTAAAACTTCTAAAGTTTCGATGTGGGAACTTGACGTTTTT
>KE155713.1:62057-75578 GCA_000411075.1 Sisymbrium irio | reverse complement strand
ATGATGCTGTGCATGTTGCCGATTTGTTCTTTAGGGATATTTTTAGGTTGCATGGCATGCCTAGCACGATCGTTTCAGATAGAGATGCTAAGTTCCTTAGTTATTTCTGGAAATCTTTGTGGTCCGAACTAGGAACTAGGCTTTTATTTTCCACCAGTTGTCACCCCCGGAAAGACTGACAGACTGAGGTAGTTAATAGGACCTTATCAGCTTTGCTTAGGTCGTTGGTTAAAAAGAACCTTAGACTTTGGGAAGAATGCTTGCCACATGTTGAATTTGCATATACTACTAAGTTTTCACCATTTGAGGTTGTCTATGGTTTCAATCTGATGTCTCCACTTGATCTTTTGCCTCTGCATATGAGTGAAAGGGTTAGTACAGAAGGCACCAAGAAGGCTGACACCATTCGTAAGTTGCATGAAAAAGTCTGTGCTAACATTGAGGCCAAGACCAAGATATATGAAAAGAAGGCCAACAAGAAACAGACCAAAGCCGTGTTTGGAGAAGGCGACCTTGTCTGGGTTCATTTAAGAAAAGAACAATTTCCAGAAGAGAGAAAGTCCAAACTTATGCCGTGCATTGATGGGCCATTTCAGATCATCCGCAAAATCAGCAACCATGCCTATCAGCTTGACTTGCAAGGTAAGTACGACATCTCTTCTAGTTTTAACGTTTCTGATCTATCACCTTCTGTTGCAGATGAACCCGATTTGTGGTCAAATCCTTTTGAAGCAGAGAGGAATGATGCGCCTCAAGACACAAACTCGGGCCGAGATGGGGATTATGGAGCACATATCAGACCAAAGGACTTAAACCGTACTGGAAAAGGAATTCACCGGGCTAAAGAGGCTCTAGAACCTTTTGCTCGGAGCAGAAACGAGGTTGCTCTAACCGATCATCCCATGCCCCACGAAGGTTCACTTGATCGTGAATCCAGCCGTGCTGTCTACCGATTCAACCCGCGGACATCCAAAATGGAGCTAAGTCAGGAGCCACGACCTAACGGAGGATTTGGTCGACCCACAAAAGTTCTTTCCCGACCAACTCGACAAGCTAAGACTTTGGGTCAAGGTAAAACCTACGTGGAACGGAATGAATCCGACGATGACCGAGGTTTCTCACTTTTAGCATGTACCGCGTGTACTGATGATCGGGCTAAACTTCTTGAGTCGGTTTTTGATCCGGTTGTGGACTTTTCTCCTGGGCAATTCTCCAAGGCAAAGATCTTTAAGCTATCTGAAGATATAAGCCAAGTTGGAACACAGTTTGCTCGGGTGGAACATCAGATGGACCGTGCCACTTACGTTTTGGCCCTTACCGCCATGGATAAGCTCGGGCCAAATGAATCTGGACAGTAGGTGAATGGTCACTTTGACCAATCCGCATGTACTGAAGAGTCATCTTTGACTATCATTAATTTTTCAGTCTTCTTTTAATTTCTAGGCATGGTTTTCCACAAAACGTTCAATTCTCTTTCTCTCCCTTCTATATGTAATCTGCAAACTCATTCTGAAACACTTAATCGATTTTTTTTCATTTTGATGAGTTTATCTCTCTTTGTTCTTTGCTAAGAACTTTCTTTGTTCCTTGGTGCATAATATCCAAGCAACAGAAATACTCCCTAAGTCGTTCTAGTGCAATATCTGGCTGAAGTAGCTGGGAATATCAGCTGACTTACACATCAGTTGTGCGACCCCTCGGTCCATCAAAACTATCCATCCTCAACAGGTTGAGTGATCCTTCCCTGATTTAGGGCGTATCACATGCCAAAGGAGTTAAAGACTTTGCACTGCCTTAATCCCTATTGCAAACTCGTCAATCTGATCATCGCCGACTCAGGTAATCAGTCATCAACATCTCTGAAACGCAAGATAGAATACCAATTAGACGAGATTATAAACGCATTTCAAACGACGAAACACATGGAGGTTAGTCGTGTAAACGCATCCCCTAAAACCAGGCAAACGAATAGCTTAATTTCCGAAACAATAACCTATCATAAGCTCAGCCACAAACGCTTCTTAGCAATGCTGGGACATCCTCAACTAAAACGCAAATACATTTTCATCTAAAAAGTCAAGACAAGAGTCTGCTGACGAAATATTGATGTTAAATGCATCACGACTCTCACAAACACGCTTCTAAGCATCATAGAAAACGCTAAAGAAATACAAGTGAGTAAAAATTTTGAACTAGTCTACTCTCCTACAGCAAAATATTCGAAATCCTAACAAAACACAATAGCAAGCTTCTCAGCACGTTGGTATATACGATCCAGGGAACAATAGTATTATGCCTACTAACTTGGATCATGCATTGAAGCATGTTCCATCAGTAATACATTTACGATGCTCATTCTTGCCTAACTCCAAGGAAGGATGCCTCACCTTCATCTTCTCTCGAGGCCAGTTTCGATAAATCCTCCTTTGAGGAGAAAACCTACAGAACCCGTCTTTTAAGATACAATCTTTTCTTATCATCAATTTTGACAACATGGCCTCTCCCCCTCAAAGGCGAGCTGGCCACTCCCGCTTTTCTCAATATTTTATAAGCTCCTTACAAACCTTCACCGGTTCAGAAACTTTCCAACAGCCTTAATCGGCTTGGAAATTTTGTTATAAACTTCAAGCTTAAATTTCTTCCGAGAAAACATCTCATCATATGCCGGCTCGGGGTGGTCCTCCCATCACCTCGGATCCACAAAAACGAAAAATGAGGAACGACTCGAGGATGATCCCCATCTCTTCGAGACAAACGAAACCAAGGGGCAGCAATATCTCCCTCTCAATATATGTTCTTCTTCACCTCGAGTCTTCATGTCTTCACATCAAGCATCCGCTCGAGGTACGGACCATCACCTCGAGTTCACGCCCTCTATCAAAGAGATGTTTCTCAGGACAACATATACAACAATCTGGAAACTTTTTCGAAAAGAGAAGGTTTATTGAAAACCTTTCCGAAAAGAGAAGTTTCAACTCAAAATTTTCATAAGAAAAATATCATGGACACTTAACAGGATCCTAAAAATGGGCTGTCTATGCATCAATTCGAGTCACTCCACCCTTGGTAGGATGATCGGCTCGAGTCAGTTTCAATTCGCCACTAAGACATCTTCCGAAAACTTAATTTTCCTAGGAAAAACGGTTTTCCAGGGAAAACAAAGTTTTCGTAAAAACAGAACAGCCAGCAGTCCTCTCCTACACTTTCAAACTTTTCGTGAAGTAAGTTCGTTACGACTAGCTTGACCCGACCAAGGTGCATACAAGTGTCCAGTTCGACGGTCTCTGAATCTAAAATCATCGATCCAATACGAGATGCACGACCATCTTAGCCTGACTTTTCAGAGATTGATTGATTTCTCGTACTGATCGATCGGCTCGGCGTCAGGGCGTGATCAACAAAACGGTTGACTCGGCTTCGAAGCACGACTATTCAGGTCAAAAACTTGAACTATGCACATACATACTTTAAAAAAAGGTAAAGCCAAGAGTATGGCACAGCCTCAAAACTTGGACAATGTCGACCAACACGGTCGGCTTGGCCACAAGATGAACACAAGTAGGTTTTCGAAGAAACTTAACTTGAACAGTTTTTCGAAAAATACTTTTATAACAATTTGACAAACACTATGATCGAGTTTCAAATGCCTAAGAAACACACTGTCATCCGGCTCGGAATCATTAATGGTGGAAACTGGCGACCCAACATGTATCGCATGTCCGACTCGACATTTTGACCACCTTCCTTCTTGATCGTTCCTCTTGGAACATCGGCATGACATGATGGGCCGACTGGCTCGGCATTGTATCCGTCCGACTCGATCATAACTGCTCCTCCATTGTTTTCAAATAAAAACTTTCGAAAAACTTAACTTAAATAGTTTTCTGGAAGGTTATTATGAAAACTTTCGAAAAATCTGTCCTGAACAGTTTTTCGGAAAAAAACTTCTACGAAAAACTTAATCTGAAAAGTTTTTCGGGAAGCTATTACATAGACTTTTGGAAAACTTATCCTGGACAGTTTATCGGAAAAAAATTCTACGAAAAACTTAACTTAAAAAAATTTTTGGGAAGACTATTAATAAACTTTCGAAAAACTTAACATGAACAGTTTTCCGGAAAAACCTCTACAACAAACTTAAACACTTTTCGGCTGAAAAGAGAATCAACCGGCTCGGCATTCTCATTTTTATCGATCATTATCCTCGAAACACCAAGGAAGGACACGGAGGACTGGCCAGAGTTAAGAGAATGAGAGTATAAATGACCAGAGTTAATAAGAGTTTTAGAAGTAGCCAGAGTATAATATGATTTGAATTCAAATGGTAGAGTTGATCCATCGCATTCCACCAAGGGTGGCCATCGGTTCTAACTCCTTAAGCAAAGAATTTTGATTTCACTTCATGTGATAATCATGTAAAAGACATCAATCATCATCTAAGTCCTTTGAATCTGTTGGACTTAAAATCAAAAAGAGAGTGGGTATTGGAACTTCGTAGTGAGGGCACACTCACGCTTGTGGAAGCTCCATAAGTGCCAAAGAGAGTTAAGAAGATGCTTAAAGTAACCAGATTAGTAGCCAGAGTATGAGAGATTCAATAACCAAGAGTATAAGATGTTACCAAGAGTATAGGATGTAACCAAGAGTATAGTGGAGAATGGACAGAGTCTTGCTCTGCTTTGTGGAAGTGNTCGAGTCACTCCACCCTTGGTAGGATGATCGGCTCGAGTCAGTTTCAATTCGCCACTAAGACATCTTCCGAAAACTTAATTTTCCTAGGAAAAACGGTTTTCCAGGGAAAACAAAGTTTTCGTAAAAACAGAACAGCCAGCAGTCCTCTCCTACACTTTCAAACTTTTCGTGAAGTAAGTTCGTTACGACTAGCTTGACCCGACCAAGGTGCATACAAGTGTCCAGTTCGACGGTCTCTGAATCTAAAATCATCGATCCAATACGAGATGCACGACCATCTTAGCCTGACTTTTCAGAGATTGATTGATTTCTCGTACTGATCGATCGGCTCGGCGTCAGGGCGTGATCAACAAAACGGTTGACTCGGCTTCGAAGCACGACTATTCAGGTCAAAAACTTGAACTATGCACATACATACTTTAAAAAAAGGTAAAGCCAAGAGTATGGCACAGCCTCAAAACTTGGACAATGTCGACCAACACGGTCGGCTTGGCCACAAGATGAACACAAGTAGGTTTTCGAAGAAACTTAACTTGAACAGTTTTTCGAAAAATACTTTTATAACAATTTGACAAACACTATGATCGAGTTTCAAATGCCTAAGAAACACACTGTCATCCGGCTCGGAATCATTAATGGTGGAAACTGGCGACCCAACATGTATCGCATGTCCGACTCGACATTTTGACCACCTTCCTTCTTGATCGTTCCTCTTGGAACATCGGCATGACATGATGGGCCGACTGGCTCGGCATTGTATCCGTCCGACTCGATCATAACTGCTCCTCCATTGTTTTCAAATAAAAACTTTCGAAAAACTTAACTTAAATAGTTTTCTGGAAGGTTATTATGAAAACTTTCGAAAAATCTGTCCTGAACAGTTTTTCGGAAAAAAACTTCTACGAAAAACTTAATCTGAAAAGTTTTTCGGGAAGCTATTACATAGACTTTTGGAAAACTTATCCTGGACAGTTTATCGGAAAAAAATTCTACGAAAAACTTAACTTAAAAAAATTTTTGGGAAGACTATTAATAAACTTTCGAAAAACTTAACATGAACAGTTTTCCGGAAAAACCTCTACAACAAACTTAAACACTTTTCGGCTGAAAAGAGAATCAACCGGCTCGGCATTCTCATTTTTATCGATCATTATCCTCGAAACACCAAGGAAGGACACGGAGGACTGGCCAGAGTTAAGAGAATGAGAGTATAAATGACCAGAGTTAATAAGAGTTTTAGAAGTAGCCAGAGTATAATATGATTTGAATTCAAATGGTAGAGTTGATCCATCGCATTCCACCAAGGGTGGCCATCGGTTCTAACTCCTTAAGCAAAGAATTTTGATTTCACTTCATGTGATAATCATGTAAAAGACATCAATCATCATCTAAGTCCTTTGAATCTGTTGGACTTAAAATCAAAAAGAGAGTGGGTATTGGAACTTCGTAGTGAGGGCACACTCACGCTTGTGGAAGCTCCATAAGTGCCAAAGAGAGTTAAGAAGATGCTTAAAGTAACCAGATTAGTAGCCAGAGTATGAGAGATTCAATAACCAAGAGTATAAGATGTTACCAAGAGTATAGGATGTAACCAAGAGTATAGTGGAGAATGGACAGAGTCTTGCTCTGCTTTGTGGAAGTGTAGTGGATGTTGGGGACTATGAGCGGAAGCAATAATCATCAAGCCATAAGGCTGATCAACAAAGGCATCACTCCACAGCCTGAAAGCTTTTTGTGGATGAGCAAACAATGGTGGTGAGGCAAATCACTTTCCACCATTCAAACAATGCAAGGACATTTCCCTACACAATAAGAACACAAGTTCATCAAGAGATTAGATCCCACAAATGTGGTTTCTGTGAGGTTTAACATGTCAATGGAACAAATTTTTTTGTCCACCAACCAACAAAGCCATAAAGGCCAAAGAGATTCTCTAAAGATAAGAATTTAAACAAAGCTAACAAGAGGTTCTTGGATTCTAAAGACATTCAGTCTTTCAACCAAGCTAACAAGAGGTCAATGGGAAAAGAGAATAAATGTTTGAAATTGCCAAGATAGGCTTTTTATAAGGCTTTTTATAAAAGGTTCTCAAGAAAGAGGTTTCAATCTTTCTCCCTCCCTCAAGATAGTAATCTTTCAACTATAATAAACCAGATTTGAGGGGATGCAAGAAGAATTCATGGACTGAAAAGCGAAAACCAGAGTTTGCACCATGAGAAGCAACCAAACAGATCTCGAAGAACAAACTTTGAAATGAAACAGACATTGAAATCATAACATTTGAAATCTTTTGCTTGAAATCGATTGAAACAGAGACAAAGACCTATCTTTTTCTCTCTCTTATTCCCTGGAAACAATACATCTTTCAGTCTATCAACAGAGCTCCACACAAGGTTGAGAAGAGAGAGGAGAGAATCACTGGTTTTAAGCAAGAGAGAAAATAAATGAGTTTATACCAAGAGCAACCGCTATGATACCATGTGAGAATTGAATGAGGATTGCCTCATATCATAAGAGAACAACAATCCAACAAGTGATTGTGTTCTTTATGAACTCAACATGAACTCATCTTATAAACATTGAACACAACAATACACTTGCATAAACTAGTAAGTAAGCCGAGTATTTGTGGTTCTTAATAAACTAGGGAAGAGATTTTACTGATGATTTGTATAAGATTGACAAGTAATGGGTTGCATTAACGCAGACCCCAAATCGTGTAAACCCACCTCTCTACATTGTGGTTAACTTAGTAAATAAATGGAGCTACATGAATTGTTTAACTTGCTTTTCTTATTAGTGTAATCTGTGTGTATATTTACAATGGTTACAGCTCCTATTTAAAGAGCAGGATAGCTAAAATAACATACAAACATAGACAGTGATAAAGGGAGGAGGAGGAGAAGCACTCCCAAGGTGAAAGTGACAGGACACAACAGTTTTCTCCCACTTGTTTCTTTAAGCAAAACATTTGACCTCTTCCCTTCTCTTTGCAGATTCTTTCTTTAATATATATTTCAAATATCTTCTGAATAGAGAGTCTGAGAGGAGGCACACGTGACTTTCTCGCTCATTAGAGGAGTTGGCGCCCACATTTGAACTCAAACTTCCTTCACTTTGGCGCCAACTCCACAACATTAAGCTCGGGCCTTCCTTTGCTCATAAGCATCATCTTGGGCTGACTTGCAACACCTTTCTCTTATGGATTTCGCTGGATTAGTCTTTAAACAAGACCTGTATGGAAAGATGACCTTGGTGTACAAGTTAATGTTCTTAATTATGCCAAGCCGGACGCAGAGCTCGATCAGCTCTCTTCCACCTTTCCCTCTCCTCGGTGCCGGGCCGGATAAATATGCTCGGAGCATGCTTGATCATCTTGGCGTTCTTTTCCTCCCTTTAATATCGAACCGGCTGAAACTCAACGTCCATGTCCCTTGATGCCGAGCCGGAAGGGGACCAGGAAACAGCCCTGAGTCTTCTTGCCAAGCCGGACGGTTGGTCCGATCGACCATCAAGAAACATGACCTGCTCGGCCCATTTTTCCTCCAGAAATGTTGCTGAGCTGGACGTGTATATGCATCTTTCTTTTTTCTCGCTCATTTCAGGAATTTATCAATGTTTTCGTAAACTTCCCAATGTTTTATTAAACATTCTTTTTTCTCGCTCATTTCAGGAATTTATCAATGTTTTCGTAAACTTCCCAATGTTTTATTAAACATCGCGTTGTTTTCAGGAAACATCGTAACGTTTTTATCTATCGAAAACGGTAAATCATTAACTTAAAACAAACCGAGGAAAACAAATAACCGGAGGGAAAAAGATGTGATTTGGCCATACCAACAAGAAGAGACTACCTCAAGATTGACCGCCTTAACGAGGATTTTGGAAATTTTTCCCGTAAGAAGAAAGGAAACGAAATGAATAGGAAACGACAAGTTCCCACATCGAAACTTTGGCTATTTTATGACTTAAGTTGTCTTGTATAAATAGAGATCAATTTCTATCTTTGTAACTATCTTTCACAAGTGATCAATACGACTTCAGGCTTAGCAATAAAACTTTGTCTTCTTTTTGACCTAGTGTTTATCTATTTTTGATTTCTTTTAGTTTTCGTTTTCATTCCAAAATTATCAGTTCCTTATATCAATTTAACTTAAATACATTGAGGTGAATTCCGGTTCCCACAAAAGGTCAGAGTGGGTGCTCCCTGATAGAGCAGGTGCCCTTCGCAGCCAATGGCACCAACATCGTAGACTTGCTCTTTATGATGCCTATCATCCAAAGGAATTCATCTTCTACTCTCATCCTTGAAAAATGGTCTGCAACAGCATTTTCAATCCCTTCTTGTCTTGTATCTCCAAATCATTATTCTTGTAGAAGAAGAATCCATCTGAGCAGCCTAGACTTTGCATCTTCCTTGGCCAAGAGGTATTTCGGTGCAACATGGTCAGTGTGGAAAATAACCTTCGACCCAACAAGATATGATCAAAAATTCTCAAAGGCAAAGACAACTGCTGGAAGCTCTTTCTCAGTTGTGGTGTATCTGCATTGACCTTCATCAAGCGTGTGGCTGGCATAATAGATGACATGCAGCCTCTTCTCCTTTTTCTGCCACAAAACCTTTCCTATAGCATAATCACTTGATCCGTCATGCCTTAAAAGGGAGGTTATAGTCCAGTGGTTACACAATTGGAGCACTGACTAAAGCTCCCTTGATCGTATGGAAGGCCTCCAAACAAACACTGTCAAACTCAAACCTGGATTCCCTTGACGGACGTTGATGGTTGCAAGCTCATCATCACCTTGATTTTTGCCTTATCCACTTCTATCCTCTCTCTGAGATCTTGTGTCCCAACACGATCCCATATCTGACATTGAAATAGCATTTTTCCCAGTTCAGCATAAGATTTTTTCCTCACAGTGCTGTAAAACCCTGCACATGTTAATCAAATAGACATTAAAGGAGGTCCCAAAAACAGAAAAATCGTCCATGTAAACTTTCATAATGTCTTCAATGAGGTTAGTTAAAATCAACATCATGCAGCGTTGGAAGGTGGCTGGGAATTGTAAAGTCCAAACGGCATCCTCCGGTAGGCAAACATGCCATAGGGCGATATGAATGTCGTTTTCTCCTGGTTATCTGGGTCGATCGGGATCTGAATGAAACCTGAATAGACATCTAAAAAACAGTAGTATGGATGGTTAGCCAATCTCTCACTCATGTGATCAATAAATGGCAATGGGAAATGATATTTTCGAGGTGCATCATTCAAGTTTTAGTATTCTATGCATATTACTAGTGGGTATCAATTCGTTCCTGTTATTCCTAATAACAGTGAATCCACATTTCTTATGAATAATATGAATTGGACTAACCTAATTGCTATCATAAATCGCATAGATCACACCAGCCTCTAAAAGTTTCATAATTTCCTTCATAACAACATCTTTCAGATTTGGATTTACAAATATTTTGTTATCCTCAATTCTGTAGAAATAGCCCTCACCTTAGCTAATTAGGAAACTGCAGCTTTTGATATCCAAATGCTCAAACGGATACTAATTTAGAAGACTCCATGAATTTTCTGGAAACTCGCCAGAGAAATTCACCGGAAAAAAAAATCACAGTGGCTGGTCATCGGATAATTCAACAACAACTAGCCGTTAGACAAAATACTGCTTTGTCTTGGTGGAGAAAAAGAGAAGGGATATAGCTCTTTATATAGGGAAGGGAAAGAGAGGTGAAATAGAGATTTCCAATGTGGAACAAATTTTAAAAAAAAAGGTTTTAGTTTAAAAAAAATTATTTTTGGGCTTAAGTTGGGTTTAATGAAAAAAAATAAAAATGAGCTAAAATTAGAAATTTGAATAGTTACAATTCTTCCCTACTTACAAGGAATTTGTCCCCAAACTCACGTCCTGATCCGACTGTCTAATCTGCTCCTCACCAAGTTCCGGGTATCCATTCCTCCTCCAAGCCTCACACTCTCAGGTCTCCTCCTGGATTTTGTCCCTCTCCCAGCAACCTCTGACCATCCAAATCGCTTTCCCTCGAACTTCCTTTTTCTGACTCTCTGGAACTGCTACTGCTTAGCTCAGTGCAGAAAAATTTCTACTAAGGTCACTTGACGGCTGCCGCAAAATAAGCTGACTCTTTAACAACTTTTCTCCAATCAACTTGGAACTAAACGAAACTCGCTTCCTAACTCCAATGTCATGATAACCGACCCGTCCTTAAAACCCCATCATGGTGGTTTGTCTCCATCACTGCTAAGTGTCTGATGAATTCAATTCTCTTAAGTACAACTGATACATCTCAATGAATGCCTATGGCTCCCTGCTTTTCTGAACTGGATGTCTGAATAACCTTTACTCGAACACACCCTGAAAGAACCAACACTTGACTTAATCTGGTTTATGATATTATCTTTAACCCCACTATCCAATTAGTATAAACTGCCCCACCCTAGCGACTACCAACTAACACAAGTACTATAAATCGATGATTTACACAAAAGCAACATACTCAAACACAACTCAAATCAACAAATCAAACATAACAATCCCAACTCTCTCGTGGTCTCCAACAAAAAATACTTGCGATAACGGATTGGCACTTGGGTGGTGACAGAATTAACCCATGAACTCTCTGCAAACAATCCCCAAACACAAGAAACTGGTGAACAAAACTGAAACAACTCCTAGGTCCATCTGATGGTGCTGTTGGCACTACAACCTGCCTGACATATTGTGCATTCACTAATTTAGATTGATAGTCACTTGTGAGTTGGTTCAATAATACACATGAAAAACACTGTATAACCTCTCCTAAAATGATGCGGTGAAAAAAAATACCATGCACTGGAAGTCCTGATAGTTCTATCGCCCTTTTATGTTCAGAATAAATTTTCTCAAGCTTTGACTGAGTCATCTTGAAATTTTTTGTTCCTCCACTAACCCTGCCTCCTGATTAGAAGACTTCTCAAGCCTTCTACTGATTAGAAGTCTCACACAGCACAGCAATTATTAATATCCACTCACAGACCCTTCAACAACATCTTGGTCAAGAATCTTTCAAAAATATGCCCAGACGACTGAAATTACACTCGTACTCCGCAATAGTTTTACTACTTTGAGAAAAGTACTCAAGGCATTCTCATTCCCATGCCCACCTTTTTGAGGGAAGAAACTTCTTGGTGAACTCCTTCTATCATAAGTTACTCGTACAAGCAGAGACTACCCCAAACAAATCTATTCTAACAATGTAAGGCATGTAAGATACTGAATAGAAAAATTCAATTTAAACTCCTCTGGATACTTGACATGGTCTATGTTCTGGCCCAACATCATCCTCCAAATTTATGTGGCGGCAACATCTACTTCTTCACTGACATGATTCAAATCCATCTCTTGCATATGTCTCTTCAAGTTTCTTCAATACATGAGTATATCTCTATAACACACAGATGATTGTGGTGGTGGTAGTGAATGGTAATCGGTTACTGAGAACAGTACCAAGATGGTTCCTCCGGTCGTAGTGACGGGAAGAGAGATTGTCAGTTTTGCCATTGATATGCCTCCAGAGAAGCTCGTTAATGGCTTATGTTCGTCTACCAGTTCCTACGACTCGATTTCTATTCTGTCTAGGGTTGCTGATATATTATATTTACTGTACTACCGGTATCGATAAGAACCCTAGACAAATCGTGATCAGCAATTGTAAGTCGAATCACGAGCGAATCGTCGTGGGGGTGGATGACTCTATATGTTTCCGTTTTATCGAAGATAAAGGTCTCTTCTGTTTCCTTTTTCGATTCTGATCAGTCAATATCGGTACCTGCTTGTCATTAGGAAGCCTTTATCAATGATATCGTGCGACAGAAGAAAGGCATTCCTCCCATGATTGTGTTTAGACTTCCATCGACAAATTTTTTCAGAGATATCGGAAATGTTTCGTTTCCGGAGTCAATCCAACCCTCAGAAGATTTAAGAATCGGTTCGGCTCTACTGATTGGAGAATTATTCGTTGTTAGTTTTAGCATCTTTTGTTTCTCAGAGTAAGAGAGCTTTCGAGTACCCTCCTCCTAGCGTAAAATTATAGGAACGAGAATTTGCAAAATGTATTTTCGGAAAGTGATTTGATAATTGGGTCCTGAAAGTTCTGGAATGAGGAACTAAAATAAAAAGATGAAACTAATATCGAAAAGATGGATTTTATTATCGATTAGTTTTTTCCGTACAAAGGAGAATATAAGCAATAAAGAAAAAATCGTAAATTGCCTAGAAAACCCTAAGTACGAAAATATGAGAATTGTGTATCTCTCCGAAAGCTTTACATCACTAACTATTTATATGGACAACTTTAAGCCTAAACTAGCCAAATTCCCGATGTGGGAGCCTATATCTTTACTTTTTTGCCGACTACAAGGAATCTTCGAAAATCTTTGAGAAACTTCTGTCCGGCTCGGCATTGACTTCTTGGTTTAACAATTTCTTCGGTTTGACTTTCCGGTTCGATTTAAGTTAATTTTTATCATTTTTCGATAGAGAAAAACGCTTCGATGTTTTCTGAAAACATTTCGAAGTTTCACGAAATATCGGAAAGTTTATGAAAAAATTGACAAAACTCGGAATAACTCAGCGAAGATAAGAAATGACCGTTCGGCTCAGCAAACATCTTGTGGGAAGATGATGCCGAGACAGCCATGGATGATCGGTAAAATGGTCCGGCCTGGCCAGACCAAACCCAACGATGATCGAGGAGGCCATCCGACTAGGCCGGCTTTTAGAGAAGGGATTGTGCCGAGCCTTTCATCCTCCTCGTCCTCA
>KE155713.1:38145-48434 GCA_000411075.1 Sisymbrium irio | reverse complement strand
CCACCAAGGAACTCAGGGAGAAAGCAGAGGTGCAGAGAAAGGTACAATGCAAAAGGATTAAGGGAGGTCCTATAATGNATGCATATGTGCTGATTGAGAACTTAGCTTCAAGTTCCAGCAACAAGTCTCCTGAGTATGACAGAAAAGTGAAGGTCAGTAGCATGGAGACTCAGAAAATCGATGAGCTGATCACAACTAGGTTAAATCAGCTGCTGAAAAACCAGAAGTCTGTGCATTTCGTGGAGGAGAATGGTGATACTCCTTTGTGTCAAAAGCTTGGAGATGCAGAGGATGATGAAGATGTGGAGGTCAACTTTGTGAGTGGACAAGGTTTTGAGCTGAATCGTGGGTTCAATCAGAACTATAGAAGCCATCCCAACCTGTCCTACAGAAGCACCAACGTGGAGAATCCTCAGGATCAGGTCTATCCACATCAAGCTGGTCAGAATCAGATGGGTTTTGAGAAGAGCTTCCCCAACAACTTCCAAACTGGTCAGATCAGGTCTATCCACATCAAGCTAGTTCTTTACAATTGTAAGACATTACACATTTATAAACAAACAGAGGATAAGCTACAAAATGACTGAAAGGTAAGTATGTGGTCGTGGGCAAAGAGAACTAGAATCTGTGCATTGATAATGACAGCACTTAACAGCTTGAAGACTAACATGTGATCTCGTCTTGACTTTTACTCCAACGGTCACAAGGGTGCGTAATAAACTTGCTGATAACGGTCATAAGAGAGTTTAAGTATAACTCATCCTATCCTTGAATTAAACTGCGGATGCTTCCTTCTCTTGCTTGTATCATACGGTTGATGGTTGCTTGCCAAACACGGATTGTACGGATGATCCAAGTTGAAGTTAACTCCTTATGATTGATTACCCTTCGGCTTCAATACATATATAATCACCTAAAATCAGAAAATAAAGAGAGACGAAGAGCATCTTAGACAACAATCTAATAAACTAGTTCACAACACGTAACTGATGGCGTTACTTAGCAATTATCATAATTCAGAGCTTCACAATAATCAATTCACGAGAGACAAATTCACATAATCAACAGCAAACAGTTCTTCAGAATTCACATTATCTATCATGAACAACTCACGAGCATACTTCAGAATTCAACAACATAATAACAATAAATTCAATTCTACAATTTCAGAAAATTCAATTGAGATAGATAAAGTTATAAACAAGTACATACTTGTGAGTGAGTTGCGGAGCTTTGCAAAGGAAGAGAGTATGGACTCGCAATTGATGGAAGGCTTAGAGTTGTGGCTCCTAACATTGAGAATTAGAGTTTCAACTGAGTCTCCGAAATCAAAAAAATCTAGAATTTGAATCGAAAAGTGAATTGATAAACGAGATCATGCACAGGACTCGCGTGCTCGAGGAAGAGACGAAACGGAAAAGCTGAAATCTTGATCGGTGCTGTAAAAAGTGTAGAATCTGTAGACCGATAATGTAAAATGTTAATGGGAAATGCTGTAAATCCTTAAAATCTCTTTCTCATTAAAAATGTTCATTCATTAAAAGTGTTCATCTAAATTCCTCAAACTATAATTATTATCACTAAAAATCTCATGGCATCAGAGCAAGAAAGATCAATCTTGTTAAATCATTCTCTTTAAAATCCATTTTCAAAAACCTGGTGTTCATCAGTGAGCAATATCTTTGTCCACCAAATCCATAGAAACCAGCATCTAGCAACTCTTGTATCACATCTTCTCATCTGTAGTAGTGTAGTCTTTCAAGGAGGCGTGCTCATTCTCTTCTGTCTGTGGCTTATATCATTGCATCTCGTCAAAAATGGAGAACACAAAACCCGTCACTCTTACTGTGGTTCTCAAAGGTACTGAGAACTATCTTCTGTGGGAAAGAACATCAAAAGCAATGCTGTGTGGGCGAAACGTATTCAACCACATTGAACCGGAGGAAGCTAAGACATAGATGAAAGAAAGATGCTGACAAAGAATATTGGTACTCAGAAGACCAAGCTGTTCTTGCTGCTCTCCAACTTCTCTCAGCCTCTCCATCCTTGAAGCTTACTCCTACTGTGAAACTGCAAAGGAACTATGGGATACTCTGAAGAATGTCTTTGGCAATGTCTCAAATTTAGCAAGAGTCTTTGAAGTGAAGAGATCCATCCTCACACTCCATCAGAATGGTGCTGAGTTCGATGACTTCTTTGGAAGATTCAGATCTCTTTGGGCAGAGCATGATATTCTCAGGCCAGCCACCATGGATGCCACTGTTATTAATGAAAGAAGAGAGCAGGACAGGGTGTTCTCACTACTTATGACCTTGGATCCAGCTTACAACGATCTTATCAAGCATATCCTTAGGGGAACTACTCTTCTAAATCTTGAAAGTGTATGCGCACAAATTCAGAAGGAACAAGGGACCCTCGGCTTTATCACCAACAACGGAGGCGAGCTCAACCTTGCCAACAATGCTGTAGAGGCTACAGCCAACAAGAGTCACTTTAGGCCAGGGAACCATTCTACTTCAGCTCCTGTGTGTGGTCACTGCAATAAGACAGGCCACACCAAGGATAACTGCTACATCCTCCATCCACATCTCCTACCAGACTACTTGAGGAAGTATCCTAGCAAATGGGACTCACGCTCCTCTCACCAAGGCAACTGGAGAAACAACAATCACCGTGAATCCCGAGATCATAAAGTTCACATGGCGTCAAGCTCAAATGACCAACAGACTCCCAGCAGTCTCGGAACTGATGGCAACATCATCACAGTGACATCCACCTAATTTGTCAAGAAATCCGACCTTGATGCCCTGATAAAGGCCCTCAAGGATTCTGGTAAAAATATTCAACCTGTTAGCTACCATTATTCTTATGATAATGCTACTAAAATTGAGTCTGTGTGTGATAATGATGTGGATGCCATGCTTAGTATTCAAAAGCCTTTAATTGTTGATTCATAAAGGAATAGGGAACTTGAAATTGTTTGATAAAGAGTCATCAGCATTCTACATGCCTAGCTTTACATCTAATCTTCTATCTGTTAAGAAGGCTACTTCTGATCTTAATTGTTATGCAATATTTGGCCCTAATGATGTTTCCTTTCAGGATATTGAGACATGTAAGGTCCTTGCACAAGGGACAACCAAAGGTGGCTTGTATGTCCTTGAAGATATCAAGTCATTCAATAATGTTTTAGCTAGAGGTTCTGTCTTTAATGTTAACGTGACCAATAATGGAATTTGGCATGATAGACTAGGTCACCCTCATTTTAAAGCTTTAAATCTGTTGTTACCTAATATTCAGTTCTAAAATGATGATTGTGAGGCTTGTTTCTTAGGTAAACATTACAAATCTGTTTTTTTCCTAAATCAAACACTATTTATGAGAATTGCTTTGACCTAGTTCATTCAGATATATGGACCTCTCCATGTCTATCAAGAGAAAATCAAAAATATTTTGTCACATTTATAAATGAAAAATCCAAATACACTTGGTTAACTATTCTTCCTTCTAATGACAGAGTTTTAGAGACTTTCATTCACTTCCATACTCATGTTACTAACCAATATAATGCCAAAACGAAAGTGTTTAGATCAGATAATGGTGGAGAATACACAAGCCATGCATTCAGACAATTCCTTAGCTCCCACGGCATTATTCATCAAACAAGCTGCCATTAAACACCCCAAAAAATGGTGTGACTGAAAGGAAGAACATATATCTCATGGAAGTGGCTAAGACCTTGATGTTCCATACCAATGTTCCAAAACGGTTTTGGGGAGAATTTAGAAACATTCTTCTCTATTTCAGACGATTCAGTCAAAGGTTTAGCCACTACCGACTTGTCTTCAAGAGTCATTATTGGTTCACTCCAACCATTCACAACAGCTGCCCATGCCGACTCATCAATGGCTCTGATCATATGTCTCATGTGAATCTTCCAGTGTCCAAAGTTTCTTTCATTTAGCATGATGGGTTTCTGAACTGCTATCAGTTCCTTGGTTTCCATGTTCTCACCAGGATCTCAACCTGATAAATGCTATTGTTTCTGAACATTGAACCGCTCTGATACCAAATCAAAGAATGGAGAATCGAATACCAAGAACATAATTCCAAAAACAACTTGTCTTATAAAAAATACTTGAACAATGTTACGCAAAGATCAATTAGAATTACTCAACTTCAACACACTGAATCGAGACTGAGCAATTTCTAATCTACCTAATAGGCTCAAACGTCTATCTATCTGTTATATCTCTTATGTCAAGCCTAGTTCGCTCATTGATGCCTCAACCAATGTTTTCCTAAAAGCACACCTTATAAACATCTAAATCTAAAAGCCTTATATACTACTAAATTTCCTCAGCCGATAAGTTCACTCAATATTCTCATATATCTTGAGAATCATCTGATCGAAGCCAATAGATCTTCTAGATGATACTCACCGAGCAAGCTCCAATAACCTTGAGATTTCAACCCATGCTGCAAAAATCTAGGCCTCACCCATCGAAGTTATGCTGATGACCTGATGATACTTACTTATGGAAAGATTTTATTCATATAAGGGATAGTGAGGGTGTTTGATGAGTTTGCAAAGTTTTCATGTGAGTAATCTTTAGATGATTATGTGTCTTCGTAACTTCTTGAGTAGTGTTGATAAATGGGTGTCCTTGCAGTCTTGGTCTTTTTACCATAACTGAAGAGTTTGTCTTTGATCGATCTTTTATTTGCTTCACTTTTTTGTATTAAATATTTTGTTTTTTTCACTTTTGTAGATTGTTTATTTCGGCTATTTCTTCTACTTTTGCCTTTTAAATTCCTGCAAAACAGATTAAACTTGTATTATTATTATAATTTTGTTTGTAGTACTTCATTTTCGAATGGATCTTTTGATAATTTTCCGCCATATGGATCTTTTTTTTGTGTGTTGGCGTTTTGAGTATCGTTATTTTCATCTTTGTCGGAGGAAATTTGCATAGCATTGGCCTCCAGTGTTTTCTTAAGTTTTCCATTTTCTATGCTCTTCTTTGATCTCTAGGAGGATGTTTTTGATTTGGTTGGACTAGATGGTTTTTGGGAAGCAGGGATTTTTGTTTGTATAAGTGGTAAGGATCAGGATTATGGCTGGTACAGATTGTTTGATTTCTTGATGGGTTTGTATCCATTTTTCCAAGTTGGTGATAGAACAACGGTCTAAATTGTACTTGTCCCACCATTTTACTTGATATTCTTGGACTAATGAGTATGGCATATCTGGTTGAATGGCGACAAGGTTGACATGCCAGGATAGTATCCAAGTTATCTCCATGTCTATGTGGAAAACTATTTTTGGTAATAGGCCTATAGGTTGGTGTTTTTCGTGTTTAGTGTAGTAGGTTAAATATACTTTTGATATTTGGGAAAGATATATTTGGTTACATGGCCCAAGCCAGTGCCACCATTCATATAATCATCCTGGTATTGACTTTGGACACTGGAAATCGAATGACATAAACTAAAATTGGTCGTAAGTTCGTAGGTAAAAAGCATGTAGAAAAGCCTTTTGATAGTCGAGATAGGAAAATCCTTGAATATTATATCCCGGGACAGAGAATTCTTTTGTGGTATGGAGGTTTATAAAACCAAGGTCTGAAGCGGTAGATACTCTAAGGATTTTACAGGTTTAGTATGATATGAGGTTTGGATTAGTTCGTCAGTATGATGAATAATCTTAACCTATTTTGTATCTACGAGGATAGACTCATAAAATGTACAGTTTTTGATAAGGTTATCGGTAATGTATTGACTATCCTCGTAAAAAAGAAAGTTTGTGTAAAGGTTTAAATCTTTGAAGGATATGGGTTTTATAAAAGATGTAGTAATAAGGTGTTGACATTGTTGTTTGAGAATATTTGAGGATTTTTGGTCGGTGGTTTTTGTGGGTTATGTGTAACAATTTTTTTTGTGTGGTACTGGATTAACTGCTTTGGCGTATACGAGAGGTATAAATTCTGCTAGCGCAGAAAATTGGTAATGGTATATATTTGTTTTCCTTGTACGTGTGGTCGGATTTAGATTTAGTCTAATGCTAACATCGGTTCCTTTTGTTCACTTATTTTGATTTACTTGTGATTTCATCTGTAAATAAATTCGTGTTAAAAAATCAGGAATTTTTTTTTAAATATATTGTATATCGAAATTGAAAACAGATAATATAGGTTGCCATCTTGCTAAATATTTGTTTTGAAACTAGGTTCTTAACATTCTCTTGTAAAATCTCTTTTGCTGATTTGCAATCAACACATACTAGAAACCTTTTATTTAGAAACACAGTTTATAATGATTTTTTTTTAAATGTGGAGTAAATATTTTAGAGGTCCTAACCAGATTTCTGAATGAAAACGCACTATAGACTCTTGGGTAGGTCATAGTCTATTTCGGATGCATCAGTTTTGACTATTATAAATGCATTAGGATGTGGAATAACTAGACATGGCAATGTTGAGACTTTTTTTTAATGTCCTGGACTATACTAGTATGCACACTAGATCATTGGACTAGATTTTTCTGAAATCTCTGAAATAATGGTTGGATTGTTTTATGTATATTAGGTAAAAAGTCTGAGATATAGTTTAAACATCCTAAAATCATTGTAATTTTGTTTTCTCTTTTATTTCGTCCAATAATTTATTACTAAATTCTTTAGATCTAGATATAGGTGTTATAGATTCTTGATAGATATCATGTCCTAGAAACCTTAATTTTGTTTGGATTATTTGCATCTTTATAGAAGTTCTGAGAAGTCTGTGTTTTGTTAACTATAGTTAAAAATGTATATAAATGTTTGAAGTGTTGATCAATAGACTTCAAAAATATTAATACATCATCTATATATACTATAGAAAATGTAGAATATGGATTAAAATTTTTATTCATTTTGAAATTTGAAAGGTGTATTTTTTTAAACCAAATGGCACGACATTCCATTCATAATGCCCAAATGGCACAGTAGAAGCTGTTTTGTTAATTCTGTGACTTTAAATAGGTAAATTTGTGTAAAAACGGAGTTTTTAATATTATTTCTTGACTTAAGTTTTCTACGAGAATAAAATGTGTTTTAACGTAGTAACATTTATTGCAGATTCTTTTCTTTGAGGAGTTTATAATTAACCTTTAAACGGCTTCCATTTTTTTCACTAAGTTTTTCGTAGGTTTTATCATAATATTTAGCTGGACCTATTCCTTTGCTAACACAATTGTACTCTGCGCCTATGTCTAATAATGCTATTATTTCTAGCTTATGATAGTTGATTCTATGTATTAACTGAATCTATTATTTTCGTCTTTAGTTTCTTAATGTTTTTCAGGGTTACTTGTTGATGGTTGGTTCAATTAATGTCAATCGAGCATTCATTTGTAATTGTTATAACTGTTGTTGGTAGACTATTTGTTGTAACTCTTCTACTCGGATTTTTTTTTTATTCATCTTGCAATTCTCTAGTAGTTAGTTGTTAAAAAAGTCCGAGAATTATATTTTTCTAGTACTCTCTTTAGACAAAAGGTTGGGGAGTAGATAATTGTTTTCTTCTGAATAATGTCTTTTGATTTGAATAAATATTCATTTTTTCTGGATAATCTATCTTATCAATTATATCTATTATAAATTGTTTATATATATATATATATATATATATCTTTAGTAATTACATTAATTACTTTGAAATTGCAAATATCATCCAAACAATTTTGGGAATCGTCAGATGATGATTCACTCTGGTCTTCTATAATATCTAAAGAAGGATCACTACTAAGTTCTTGGAAGGTTTCAGTTTCTGAAAGAAGTAAATTTTCTAATGTTTTTCCTAATATCTTGTTTATCATGAAATATTTCATTGATTTCTTTTTCATTTTGCATTCAGTTGATTTATGATCTGGACGTTTACATTCATCATATATGACATGGACGTTTTCATTCAGATTACTTTTCATTTTTAGCTTTGCTACATGGTTGTGAGTGCAATAATTTGTTATATTTATGAGTTTTTCGCTTTTCTTCAAAGGATGGAGTAAGATAGTGGTAACTGTACTGCTCATACAATGAGCCCATAGTTTCACCAAATCTAAATTTACTAGTTTGTTGTTTATCCTTATGTTCTTGACATATTTGTAATCCCTCCTTTTTAACCAAAACAAACAATTGACCATAGGTGATTGAATATGTCTTAATACCACTTAAAATCTCTTAAGGTTGGACATCTAAAATTTGTCAAAACAAGTTTTTACTAGTTAGTTCTTCTGAAGGGTTTCCTAAAAAATGCACTGTCATTGTGTGTAATAATACTTCTACAACATTTTGTATTTGCTCTTCTTCGTAAAGCCCATCTTTCCCTTCTAGTCTTCTAGTTTCATTTTGGCTTATTATAATCTTGTGATGTGGTATCTAAGGCATTATCCCACCAGTATTTTAAGGTTCCATTGAAACCTGATACTAAGAAGATGCATGCTTACTTGTCTGTAGCCTTTAACCTGGCCAAAGCAGCGCTTCCTGTTCCTTAGAAAAAAATTCTTCATTTCATACTCTGATCTACCATTTATGCTACATTCATATATACCCTCTCTTGTATAAAAGTTTGCCATAGAGAACTTATAGTGTTATTCAAATAATAGGTCAAGTGGTGAGTGTCTAAGATAATATGGGTTTCCTGACGGTTGAAATTTCTTTTTATACGATTAATTTATAATTCTTTATCAGATTTGACTGCTTTCATCTATATTGATAATTCCTTTGTTTTTGTCTAGTTTTTCTAATCTGCTAGAAAGAGATTTCAGAATTTCATTTTCTGGAAACTTAACAGGTTTAGTTAAAGGAATTAAATGAGGTGGGAGATTGAAGTAAAGGGATGTGGAAAGGTTTGATAAGTTGTAATAAAATTAGTTTCATCTTTTTCTAACTTGTTATCAATATGATCTATTTGATGTGAAATAATGTGAAGTATTCGACTTTGATAATTACAATTTTCATAAACTATCTTTATATCAGCTAAACTCATTATTTCTTTGTCATCTCTATTTTCTTCAGTTCTAAATGGAGTTGCTACTACTTGTCGCTGGGATGTATATAATTTTAAATCTAGTAAAGGTGGGTGTACTGATTTAGATTTTTTACCATTAATCATTTCCCAAGTATAATATAGAGTTGAACCAGTATTAATTATTCATTTATATGGGTAGTTTATTCCTTTTTCTAGGGAATATCTTTGAAACAATATGAAAAATGGATATTAGTTTGGAAAATGTTCATATGTTCTCAAACATATTCCCTAAAACAATGAATAGACTACCCATATAAAAATGAATCAATTAATACTAGTTCAACTCTAAATAATATTTGGAAAATAACTAGTGGAAAAAACTAAATCAGTTCACCCACTTTTAAAATATTTGAAATTATATACATCCCAGCTACAAGTAGTAGCAATTCTATTTAGAATCAGAGAAAATAGAGATGACAAAGACATAGTGATTATGGCTGACATAAAGATAGTTTATGAACAAAACAATTATCAAAATGCAATATTTCACACTATCTCATGTCAAATATATCATATTAATAACAAATTAAAAAATATGAAAATAATGTAATTACAACTTATCAAACATTTCCATATCCCTTTACTTCTATCTTTCCACCTCTTTTTAAACCTTTAACTAGACCTGTCAATTTTTTTTAAACATGAAATTCTGAAATCTATTACTAGTAGACTAGAAAAATTAGATAAAAACTGAGGAATAAACAATATATATGAAAACAGTCAAATTGAAACTGAAGAAATATATATTAATCGTATTTCAGCCATCTTTAACCATATTATTCTAGATACTCACCACCTGACCTATTATTTGAAGAACACCATAAGTTTCACATGGAAAACTTCTGTATAGAGAGGGTATATATGAATGGAACATATATGGTAGGTTATAATATGAAATTATGATTTTGTTTCAAGAAATGGGATTGCTGCTTTTGCCTGTAAGGATAAAGGCTTAACATGCAAGCAATCATGTGTCCTCTTAGTCTCAGGTTTTAACGGAGCCTTAAAATACTGGTAGATAATGCCTTAGATATCACATCCCATGACTCTATAATAAACCACAATGAAACTAGAAGACTAAAAGGGGAAGATGGGCTTTACAAAGATGAACAAATACGAAATGCTATAGAAATATTATTATACAATGACAATGCTTTTGGTAAGAAACCCTTTAGAATAACTAAGACCATCTCCATTATTATTATTTTTTGTGAATCCACG
>KE155713.1:21727-32551 GCA_000411075.1 Sisymbrium irio | reverse complement strand
AATACATAACATTAAAATCTAAGCAAGCTTGACACATATGATCATATTCGCTAACCCACTTTAACCAACAACATCAACACGGAAATAGTTTTTGAAACCAAGTCCCTGACAGATGCTCTCGCTCTATCCCCTCCATCATGAGGCTCGAAAACATATAGCATATCAGTATTAAACTTCTTCAGAATATACCTGATCGATCTTCGGAAATTAGGTTTATTTGGCTCCCGAAAATTCCAGAAAATACAATTCACTAAGTCTTCAAAAAAAAACAGTCGAAACAGCCGGGGATCCCTGTTAATCGAGGTTGCCTTCCTCCTCCATCTCTGCGCCAGCATGCCCCTCCTTTTCTGTGCACACTTCAATCTCATTCCGCAAGGCCGGAACAATAGCCATTTCAATGCCATCCGACTTCGCTTTCTGGCCCTCATTACCTTGGATAGTGCTTTCTTTCACAAAACAGCCACATGATTGTCCGACATCATCAAACTCAACATGCATTCTTTTTCCATTTGCCGATAATTCTGATTCGGCTCGTATTGGGCCAAATACAAGGCCCCGTAAATGTTTTGTGCTAGTCTTAGACTTACATCTCTATGGGGCTTTACCTAGCCCACTCTTTCTCACCTTTCCATTCCCTTGACTATTAGTATTGGGCATTTTTTGGCCCACCCCAAACACAACAGCTTTTTCTTGAACTGAACTCTTCTCATTCCACATTTCATTTCCTTATTATCATCATGACGTCGAGTATTCTCGCGAATATTCACTGAATCCAAATCTTTTCTTAACCTCGTGAAACTGTTGGAAACAGAAATATTATATGTATTTTTTCCCCGGCGTGAATCGCGGATTCCATGAATCGAATTTCCTTTCTCACCCTTGTTCCCTGCTGCGTTCTGTAACCCCCACCTACTTCTTCCCATGTTTCCTTACCTGAGTTAAGCTTTCATCCGGTTGCTCACTCTCTTCTGGACTAACAACTCCATTACCAAAGGCTCACGTTCCTTAACTACCGTAGGATTAGTATGGACCATATGTCCATATAATCCGCAGCTACCACAAATATTTGGCAGACCCTCGTAAGACCATCTCTATTAGTGAACATACCCACTAAATATCTAGGACTCAAACATTATTAAATTTTAGTTTTAATTAAGTATAGAAACTCACTTAATTTTGGGCATCCATTGGTTAGATACTAATAACTATCTAGATAGAAAAAAATAAAATATGTTTTTGTAATTTAATTATATTTGAGAACAGAAAATCTTAAATAATAAAAAATGACGTCTAGGGTTAGGGTTTCGGGAGATGACTATGGGGTTTAGACTGGAGATGACCAAGATCCTACTATGGTCGACTTTGAATAGAACGATCGACCTCCAGAGGATCCGCCTTCGTTACCTGGGTCATCGGCAAGGAAAGTAATGGGGAGTAATGTTGGAGGGATGCCAGTTCCGGAGGGAGTTGTTGATGAGGAGTTTGTTTCAGCGAGATTGAGACTTGAGTTTCCATACGACGAAGATGGAGAGCTGATGATAACGATAGGAGAGGAGGTGCTCGAGACGATGAACAATTTATGGAAAAAGTGTGTGATCGTTAAGGTCTTAGGAAGGAACGTCCAATTGCGGCTTTAAGCTGCAAACTGCGTGAGCTGTGGAAGCCTAGTGGATCGATGTTTGTTATGGATCTCCCGAGACAGTTCTTTATGGTAAGGTTTGAGAAGGAAGATGAATATGCGGCAGCATTGTCATGAGGACCATGGAGAGCTTTCAAGAGTTACCTTATGGTCCAAGCTTGGGCTCCGAAGTTTGATCCATTGTAGGATGAAGTAGTGACAACTCTGGTCTGGGTTCGTCTCTCGAACATTCCAGTTAACTTCTACCACATAACTATTGTAATGGGAATAGCAAAGGGATTGGGGAAGCCCATTCGGGTTGATTTAACAACTCTGAAGTTTGAGAGGGCAAGATTTGTGAGAATTTGTGTACAAGTGAATTTGAACAAACCATTGATGGGAACAATGATGGTTAATGATGATAGATATTATGTCTCTTATGAAGGTATATCTGCGATTTGCTCTACGTGTGGTATGTATGGACATTTGGTTCACGCATGTCCGAGGAGAGTCACTAAACAAGCTTTTTCCTCGGTGCCCAGCTCGGAGCCCCAAATGAATCAGAATATAGAGTCTTCAGGCATGTCGGAGGACTTTACACCAGTGAGTCATTCAAGGAGGAAGCCAGAATCGCACTTGCATAAGGATTTGAACACAGGAGGGAGCACAGTGAATGGAAAGACAAGTGATGTGGGGGATACTAAACGGGGAAAAGTAATGGGTGGCGTTAGGCCCGCAAATAGGTTCGAGAGTTTGGAAGAGGAACTGACCTCGACTGATATAATGGAGGAGGTTAGTCGGAGGGAAGAGAACAAGGAGAATGAAAACACGAACATAGCTGTGGAGTGTATGAGTTATCCACAAGGATATTTGTTTTGACTTCTGGTAAGGTGAACAAAAAGCCCAATCGAATAGAAAAGAAGGAGGTGAAAAGGGGATCTGTAAGAGGCGCAAATCCAATAAGATTAAAGCAAAAACCCGTTGGCCCGACAAGAGGATTAGTGTTTGGCCCGACACAGGGAGAAATTGAATTGTCGGCAAGTGGTATAAGGATGTGAGTGGAGAATGGTGGTGTAGGGAGACCGGGTGTTATATATGGTGGTGACAGAGCATTACAAGGAGATGAACAGAATGTCGTTCAGATGCAAGAAGGTAGAACCGCTCAGGACCGACTGGGGGTGGGAGACTCTCGGCAGATTGAGGAGCTCAACCCGACTAATGGTGAATCGAGTAAGGGGTTGGAGATGCAGGAGGCATAACAATTTTCCCTGGCTGTTCTTGTTGTTTACTTGTTTTATTATCAAGGGATAATGAATTGCATTTTATGAAATTACCGAGGGGCAAATAAACCTCAATTTAGGAGATCAGTTCGCTATCTGCTGAAGAAATTTAGAACTGATGTGTTAGCTGTTTTGAGACTTATGCGGGAGGAGACAATGCAAAACGAATCTGTCAGGGACTGGGCTTTGAGAATTCGTATCGGGTAGATGCAAATGGCCAGAGAGGAGGATTGTGGTTGTTATGGCGGTCATAAATAGGGGATGTTGAGATTGTTGAATCGGGGGATCAGTTCATCCATGCCAAAGTTATAATGAGACGGAATTGATGAATATTATAGTCGTTTATGCAGCTCCATCAGCTACTCACAGGAGCAATCTATGGACTAAGCTGAGTACTGTAGTAAGTAATGCAGTTGGCCCGGTGATTATCAGAGGGGATTTCAACACCATTGTTTGTCTGGATGAGAGAACATGTGGTAATGGAACTCTGTCTGAAGACTCGTTAATTTTTGGGGATTGGATTAATGATAACTCGTCAATTGATATGGGATTTAACGGGAATCAGTTCACCTCGAAAAGAGGTAAAGTGGTGAGTACCTTTGTAGCAAAAAGGCTAGATCAAATCCTTTGTTGCACCCATTTTATGCTAAAATGGCAAGAATCAAAAGTAAGACATGTCCCATTTTTGGCGTCCGATCATGCTCCTCTATATTTACAGTTGGAATCAGAGATTAAAGGATGTATATCGCGAAATTAATTATCTTGCCGATAGTTTAGCTAAATATGCTTTTTCATTTCCATCTGATTTTCTTAAGTTGGATGTGATTACATTAGAATTACTTGACGTTTTGAAAGAAGATGCTGATGGATTGTTGAGACCTCAACAAGTTCATGGTTGATGGTTTTTTTTTATTTTAATAAATTGTGAAAATTTCTCCATCATTCTTAAAAAAAATCTTACATAATTTAAATTTTAATTTAATTATAATATTAATAATGAAAATTTTATTTATAATATAATGAAAGAATTATATTATTTTACAACTATATTAAAAATAAAAAAAATATTTCATAAAAGACTTACAATAATATAAATATATTATAAAACAACAATTCATGAAAAAAAACTTACAATAATAGAATACATATGATGAAAAACATAGTTAGATTGGCTTTAATCCTCATTTGATTCCAACTTAGTGCCACGCTTTCTTCTTTCAATACGCATTAATAAGCGACCATTGACCAATAGCTTCGGTTGAAGTGGAGAGTTCCGAAACCGGGCTGGACTTAGGCGCGAAAGAAACTCGTCATGATCATTGTTACAGCTGCTTGAGAGATTACATTGTTTCTTCCTTCTTTGTACCTGATCCTTTACCCTCTGCATCACGGAGAAAGACAACACATACGAAACGCTTAAAAAAGGTGAAAATAACCGATGAAAGGGATGAATCTTCGTGCAGAAACAACCCAAATATATTCATTCGGTTGTTTCTTAGAGCATATCCTGTTTTGCTAACAGCTTCTGAACCACATTAATCAACACTTTTTTCCCTGCGTCTGCCCTATGCTTGAATGCAACTGCTGCCAGGCTAACTATGAACTAAGACACTAAAAGAGGCTATCCACAAAATCTCTGACAAAAAATGCGAAGACATGACTACATTTTCAGATTGGAAGCCTATCAGATCAAATAAGAAGGAGCTTTTAGTTCACTGCCGCTTGGTTTGATTATATTGAAAGTAAGCTGCAAGATGCAGCTGCCACTTTCCCGGATCTTAATAGCTCTATCAAAAATACATAACATTATAATCTAAGCAAGCTTGACACATATGATCATATTCGCTAAATGGTTCTTGATTATATTGAAAGTAAGCTGCCAGATACAACTGCCACTTTCCTGGATCTTAATAGCACTATCAAAAATACATAACATTATAATCTAAGCAAGCTTGACACATATGATCATATTCGCTAAATGGTTCTTGATTATATTGAAAGTACGCTGCAAGATGCAACTGCCACTTTCCCGGATCTTAAAAGTACTATAAAAAATACATAACATTAAAATCTAAGCAAGCTTGACACATATGATCATATTCGCTAAATGGTTCTTGATTATATTGAAAGTAAGCTGCCAGAGACAACTGCCACTTTCCTGGATCTTAATAGCACTATCCAAAATACATAACATTATAATCTAAGCAAGCTTGACACATATGATCATATTCGCTATATGGTTCTTGATTATATTGAAAGTACGCTGCAAGATGCAACTTTCCCGGATCTTAATAGCACTATCAAAAATACATAAGATTATAATCTAAGCAAGCTTGACACATATGATCATGTTCACTAAATGGTTCTATGTTGCTATTGTCTAATTGGCATCGTCATCATCGCGCACATCGTGCAATTTAAATAAACTAAAGACAAAGCTGAAACCAAAATGAAAATCGAACCTGAAGCATCATCAAATTGAATTTAGGCTGACCAATGTGCTCAACAGTGATCGAACCGAAGAGGTTCCCTAACAATGCAGCATCATGAACATCCAAACCTTCTACAAGAACAACCACCAAACCTCCGAGGAAGCTATCTCCCGCGCCGGTAGGATCCACCTGCTTGGCCAAGAACGGAGGAAATAAATGGCATGATTAAGATTATATATATTCATATGGCTGAAGATTCTTAAATTAAAACTAAATTATCAAAATTAAATCACATAACTGCATAATTCCAATTCAAATATATCAACCTAAAACAACAAATCAACAAAGTATCCTAAACTTCTCTATATATCAACGATTCATGAGATTTCAGTAAGGAAAATAGTCATATCCAACATAGATACATGAAAAGAGAAGCTTACCCAGACATGTTGACTCTCTGAATTGTCTTAGAGAATGACGAAAAACATAAGTCTTTCTCAATCTGCCAAATAAAACCAAAATCAAATCAGTTTCACCACAAAATAAAACTTTTAATCAAAAATTGGCATAACCAATTCAAGGAAAATCACTAAGTAACACAAATCAAGTTTGTGTAAAGGCAGTTATCAAGGAACTTTGCTGAGAGAGAGTGGAGAGGCAAACTTTAGGGAAGAGAAAGAGAGAAGCTACGATGACGACGAGTTGAAGAGTCCGATAGTGATACATATAATTAGTTGGATCATAGTGGGCCTTGACTTGGGCTGAAGATAGTGAAGAATTGGGCCGCAGACATTTCTGACCCGTAAAGGAAATAATAAAAGATAACGAGATCGTCATCTTCTACAATCGAAAATTATCTGAAGTTTATTGTTCTTTGTTTTTTTGGGTTTTTCAGATATATCTTCTTCGTTGTTGACCTCTTCTAGAATCTCATCATCGATTTGTAATCAGTGTTTTATGAACATTGGATTACTCACTGTCTATCTATCAAATACTGCGGAGCAAACTTGAAGATCAACACATGCAATTGTGATGAAGAAGACCCGACGAAATTTTTACCCCTGTTCCATTTACAACAGAAAAACAATTGTTTTATTAAAATTTATTCTGGCTAATAAAAATTGAACACGTTAAGTTTCTGAAGGGGTTCTGAAAAAGCACTTCTTTCAATTTCACATACGTCTCTCATCTTTTTCTAGTTAAAACCAATTTTTACATGGAAAAAAATTAGAATATATCTAAAATTGTAAAATTAATGTTAGTTACTAAATTAAAAATTATTTTATTTTAATTACAGACCAAAATTAAATTGTCAAACTAACTTTTTAAGCTTTGATAGGAAATTAATTACAACTCATCCCATTACTTTTTTTTCATCTCACTAAAAAATAAAAACAATTACAAAATTGCCACACAAAAATCAGAGGCTTTGATGACAGATTTTTCAAATTCGACAGGTTTCTCTGGAGTGACATATTATCACACAGATTTATAAATTAAACATGTTGCATGAAGTAGCAGATTTATGAGCAAATGAAAGATTTGTATAAAACATGTAATAAATTTACATGACAGAATAAAATTTCTTTAAAAACCTGTCACATGAGGTAACAAATATATTTTTAGTGACAGGTTAATCAAAAAATTATGGAACGAATGACATATTTATTTTGATGAGAAATATTTTAAAAACATCTATGTGTAGTTACGACAGATTTAATATTTTTAACAGATTTATGGCAGATTTTAAATTTTTAACAGATTTTTAGGTTTGCTTGACGACAGATTTAATTTATATGATATGTTTTTAGTTTCTAACAAATTTAATTTCTTTCAGATAACAGATTTAATTTTTAAAAAATTTGACAAATTAACCCACATTGAAAAGGATTTTGTCCTAATATACATTCTTTCTATTTAATCGGGGGATTAGTGTTTTAATTAAGAGAATCCTATTTTACGTTCTACTAATCACAAATTTTAATTAATTTAAATAAAAATAATTTCTTTTTTAAAAAAAGCTAATAAATCTCTAAATCCTTTGTTCTCTCAGTTTCATTTGTTCTCTCCGCCGTAGAAGACTCTCCATCAGTTCTTCTTCTTCAAAACCTTCTTTCGTCCCCATCTCCTGCTTCGCCATATCCTGCTTTGCCGCATCCTGCTTTGCCGTCTCCTACTTCGCTGTCTCCTGCTTCGCCGTCTCCTGCTTCGCCTTCTCCTGCTTCACCCTCTCCTGCTTCGCCGCTCCTGCTTTGTCATCTCTTTCTTTGATGTGTCCTGTTTCGCCTGTGTCCTGCTTCGCCGTGTCCTACTTCACCGTGTCCTACTTCGACGTCTCCTTCTTGTTTTCTTCGGTAAAGACAAATTGCTTCGATTCTCTTTCCAAAGTGTTGCTCTTGATTTCTCTTCACATTCGTCAACAACGCTCGATTAGAGCAGGAGTCTTTCTTCTTGAATTATACTTCTGTTCATGATATCCTAGACCAAGATTGCTTCTTGGGGTTTCTTAGGTTTCATTCTTTAGTCTAGTAAAGTTCTTTCCTTCTTTAGGTGGTTTAAGTTAAGATTTAGAGAGTTGATTGAAAGAAGCATTGGGTTTGTTAAACGAAGTTTAGAGTCAAGAGGACTAGTTAAATGCTAAAGTTTAGGCTCTTTGGTTGAGAGTTTCGTAACCAAGTCATTTGTTTAATACAATCGTATACTTCAGATTTACTCTTTCATTTTCATTGGCTTTAATTCTTATATTTTATCTAAGATGGGTTATGATCTGTTTAGTTGAAGGTTTTTGACTTGGATTATCACTTAGTTGCTATATTTTTCTCGATTTTTACTTCTGCTCAGGATTTGTATGTATCTCATGTTATTTACAAATTAGTCTAGGATTATTAGCTATAATTTCAAATATGTAGTTAGGTTTCATATAAATCTAGTTGTTCTTACAGTTGTTCTTCATATAACATCCCATGATTTCAAAATTTCGTTTTGAGATAATAAACACAGTATTTATATTTTGCGATTTGAAGATATGGAAGTAGAGTTGCCAAAACGAGTGTTCTCACCGGAAGATGAGCCACAAGTGACACATATCAATAACAACTGCAAGATTAGCACACTGAAGGCACTAAAAGAGCTGCTGCCATCGGAGTATAAGGAGCTGAAGACAAAATCAGTGTTTGCTCCTATCATCGCACTACATGAAAACGAGTTGAACTACTCAGCAAGATTGATACAGAGGTTCGTGTGTAGGCAACTACAGACGTACAAGGTACGGGAGCTATGGTTTGTGTGTGCAAAGAGGCCTTTAAGATTTTTGGCCAGAAAACGAAGATATATTTGATTCTCAAAAACTAAATTAGTAATTACCTTCTCTCTCACAGCAAAACCACATCGATAGTAAATTCTATATCGATTTTTCTCTCACTTAGACATCTTAGAGATGACTTTCTTCCCACAGCAACACATTTTCCAGACAAGATATAGCACTCGATCTTCCGCTTGAATCAGCAGATGAATGACTCATAATCGCCGTCTGTAACCTATAAAATCGAAAGAATATAAACCACTACCAGCGCTAAATCGTTAAAATAGAGAAAAAAAGAACACTCATCAAACCCTAGAAGAATAAAACGACGGGTTTCTAAACCGGCGGTTTAGGGATTAAGTATATTAGTAAAAGAAGTAGGTTGTACGGAATAGGAATCGAACCCGTGTTGGAATGTGTGGGTTAAGCGACCAGAACCAGTTGACCTGAACGTTTCATTCGACATAGATTTTCTGTATTTAATATATAAGTAAGACTGAATATTAAATGGAAGATATAAGTGATGCTTCTTACTTCGACATAGATTATCTGGGTTTAGGGTTCTTGTTGCTTCTTCCCAAGCATAACAAAACAAAACGATAAATAGACTATGAAGATATAATAAATAGAAAAATCACCTACTAAAATAACCTAAAAAGAATCGCATATCAAAACAACGAGAAACAAATAAGTATAATACCAACAGTGAAAACTACGAACAAACAAAATTCAGGAAACATAAAGATTATATCGCCACATCCCATGTTGCTCTGTTGTGGTTTTCACCACCACACCGACTGCACTTGTGTTTTCTAGATTTCTTTGTTCCCTGAGATGATTTTATCTTGTCTTCTTTTTTTCCGACTACTTGCACTTCTTCGTGTCTCAGGCGGAAGAACTTGTGCTTGTGCAACCTCAACTGGAACATGCCATGCATCCTCTGGAACACCTATAGGGTTTATGCATTCCGCATAGGCCATTCTCCATGCGGTAGTGGTGTATGATGCATCAGTGAATCGGTGTACCTCAAACCCTGTAGTAAAAATGGCTTGAATGGCGTGCCTACAAGGAATCTTGGCTAAGTCATATTTCCCACATGTGCATGTTCTTCTTTCCAAATCAACATTGCAGTCAAACTGGTTACCTTTAACTAGAACTCTGTTGTGGTTAATCGGATAAACCTTTTACCCTTCTCAATCCTTCTATCAACCTTCTTCTCCACATCTATAGTCAACGGATCAATCTGCTTTGAGCTTAATGTCCTATGCGCATAAAACCAATGAGTTAACATTTCTCTAATGCTGTCCAACAAAGGAATAAATGGATACTCTCTAGATGATCTCAATGCAGCATTAATAGACTCAGCTGGGTTTGTGGTCTTGATATCATATCTGAACCCGGGAAACATACAACGAGCCCACTTTCTTACGTCAGCATCTTATAGATATTTTCCAATGAGTGGACTCATATTCTTAATGTTGTTAAACTGTGTTTCAAAATCTGCAACCCTATATGCTTTGGAGGCTTTTTCAACTAACGAAGCCATACCCTTCCTCTTGAAATATGTTACCACATTAGTCAACAAATGGTGGATGCAAATTCCATGGTTAGCTTGAGGGTAAATCTTAGCAAGTGATTTTGTAATTGAAGAATTTCTGTCTGAAACGAAGTCTAAATTTTTCTCATCTGCAATAGCAAGCTTGAGTTGCACAAAAAACCACTCCCATGAACTGTCATTTTCCGAATCAACAACTCCAAAGGCAATAGAATACAAATTAGAGTTACCATCTACAGTTGTAGCAACAAGTAGAACTCCTTTATATTTACTTTATAGAAATGTTCCATCAACTACAATCACCCTCCTAATTGCTTTGTAGAACCCTCTTATAGACTGACTGATATGATCGTGGATAGCACTGCAGCTAAGGAGCTACAGGAGGAACCAGATATAGTAGGAAGGATCACTCGTTCCAGAGCTAAGAAGCTGGCCAAGGAAGCTCATTCACTCATGGCAGAAGGATCACTCAATTTACCAGCTATTCAAGTCTTTAATGTATTCACCCAGAAGACTCCACCCGGTAATGAGACTCTAAGTAACTTAGGTGAGGAGTCTGTACTCAAACGTGGCAGCACTACTTGTGGCCCAAGGAATTCGTCATTCACACAGATCATGAGTCCTAAAGCACTTTAAAG
>KE155712.1:56494-78310 GCA_000411075.1 Sisymbrium irio | reverse complement strand
TTTTAGTGTTTAAATTTTTAATATTTAACATTTATTATATTTGAAGTGTTGAAATTTGTAAATTTTAAAATTTTGGTATATAATTTGAGAGATTATACTCTAACATACAAAGTTTATGAATAAAATAATTTTTTTTAAAAATTATAATTTTTATTTGAAACAAGGTATACACATTAAATTGAAAACATTGATTTAGGGTTTAAACTTATACAGTATTGGTAATGTTTGAAGTACTTGTATGACAACATATATCTCAAGCTTAAGTCAAAGTGTCAACTTGTAATTAATCTCACATTAGTAAAAAAGATTGATTTTAATGTATAAGTTTTAAAATTACAATTTAAAAATTGTAAAATTACATATTTGATTTTAGATTATGTTTGGGGTTTGACTGAATATTTAGATTACTAAACGGCTAGGTTTTAGTGACGTGGATAAGTGTTTTAGTTATGTGGTTTTTTAATTAAAATTAATCTCTATTAATGTAAAATAATTAAGGGTGTATTTAGTAATTTATTAGGAGTGTCCAAATATTTGAGCAATTTTTGAAAGTTTTGTAGTAGTCTATTCATATATACAAAGTTTGATGGAATTTGAACAATTTTTCCTATTATAAATTGCATAGCCATATATGTCTAAACAACAACACTACTGATACTCCTAACTATAACAATGTCTACCCTCTGTTATACACTATCAACCCACCGCCGTAAATAACAACTCATCGCCGTACACAACAGCCCAACGCAGTACACAATAACCACCATCAATGAACAAACGCCTTTATTACACAAACATATATATTTGTGTGACGAAGCAATACCTTCAACACAAGCTTCCAAGTTTTTCTCCTTCGCGACTGCGTCTACCGGCGACTACGCGTACTCTGCACATCTCACCCCACAATTAACACCGACCCACAATTGTACGAAAGAACAGTCTTCAAACCATGTTAAATAATTACCTCAATCCTCCGATTCGTTTTTAGCAGATTTGTAAACGACCACAGAATGTTCTCACTCGCGTGCTGTCAACAGTTCTCCGTCGGGAAACTTGCTTCTCTCACTCTACAAAACAGAATAAATCCTCACACTTTGGTTTCCTCTACTAAAGAGAATAATAATTGAGTTTACTTTTAACTTTATTGTAACTATAACCAAACTAATTAGAAACTGCTTCTCACTTTTTACAACCATCACCACCACTCAATCACGTCTCTCCCGTCTACGTCTACGAGTGGGAGTATGTTAGACTATCATCAATGCTATATACGGTTGATGTAAGTTTTTTAATCATTTTTATTAATAAAGTAATTGTATATTTTAATGTTTATTTTAATCAATTAAAATGATCACTAATCTAAAGACAAGTGAAAGAAAGAGAGATGAACAGAGGCCAAAAGATTTTTTGCATTCCTTGTTCAAGGTATATCTCCTTTCTCCTTTTCTTTTTTTAGTTAGTTTTAATTGAAGAAACTGTAAAAAAACGAGTGTTAATGATACTCTTAGAATTATGGACAATTTGAATAATATTATAAATTATATAAAAATATCGTAGTCTAAGTAAACAATGGGTATGGACTTTGTTCTTTTTCTTTTTCTTTATCATATTGCTTAGTTTCTCTAATTAAATAGAGAGTAGAGTTACGAAAAAAATCATTTATAACTTACAGACAAAAAAAAATTAAATTGGCTACTTACAAATAAAATCTAAATTGGCTATGAACTCTTAAAATTTTTAATAAGAAAAGTTCAAAGTTAACGTGCGTCAGATCCAAGAAAGAAATCGGAATCCATCGTCCCCATTCTGATAATAATTTGACAAAAGCTTCGCTTTCAAAGCGTTGGCCATCTTCTCTCTCTCACACACACACACATCCCATTCTATTAGCCAATCAAATAAATTCCACGTCAAAATGTTTTGGAATCAGTGGAAAACAAACAAGACCCACAACAACGCAGTCACCCTCAGATCTGTTTTTATCATACATAAATAAAAGGACAAAAGTCTTTTACTATTTTGAATAATTGGTTATCACTATACAAAATTTATTTCTCTCAGTCATTAGTTATTATTAGTATTCCTTTTTACAAATGTGTAAGAAACAATCTCCGAATCAGGTACGATGTAACTGTTAAAAATATATATATACTACTACTCATGCTTCACGATCACCTTAGCAATTTTTTTCCATATTTTCATATGGTTTAGAGTTCAATTAATAGTTTATCAAACTCATTTTCAGCCTTTTACTTGCTTACTTTTTTTTTTTTTTATAACTTGCCGTAGTATGTTTCAAGCAAGGATTAATCCTCTTATAACAAATGATATTACATTAATGTTGACTTATTTAATGTTTCAAACTTTCAATGGTTTATTATCATTTTTATTACTAGTACTACAAACAAACATTTATAACCAGATTAGTAAAGATATGGAATAATTACATTAAACTAAATTTACAAAATTCGAACTTTTAAAACAATGCATTCGTGACCGAAACAAATGAAGTCCAAGTTTTAATTACAAAGACAATTCTATCTTTTCACGAAATGCACATATCTTAGTGCATCTATGTAATGCATGCACATGTAACGTATGTATTTATGTACAAATCTACAATTGTATGATCACGCACACGTATATAAACACAATTTGGATGATGAACAAGTATCAACTATGAATAATAACAAAGAACCCGTACTTATACTGATAGAACGATAGATTTACTTGTAAGTGAAAAGACCTTCACATGGGGGACATGTACAGTATTACATATAAAATTAATCCCGCAAAAAAGTGACCTTCATACATAACGTATGAGGTGGAGTGGTTAGAATAATGACGTCATATAAAACTTTTAGCAACAGAAGTGTACGAAGATCATCTGTACAGAACAGGTAACTCTAAGAAGCTTTAAAAACAGCAACTCAGAGAAGCTTTTAAAAGCAGCAACTCAGAGAAGCTTCGTTCCTCATTATTTGCAAAGAGTATTTCATAAATATTATGATGATTTAGGACGTAACCTAGAATTAATATTATATAAGGAGAATATATGGGGTGTGAGAAGTTGTAAGAAATTTTATAACTTCAGAACAAAATCTTCATATCCCGTAATTATATGTAACCTTTATTTGATATTATCTTTATCTACTTTCCAGTAAACAGATCCTACTTGATGGTGCCAAGATATATCTTATCCATATATATAACACTCATGTTCATGAAAATGTTTTAAATTTGGAATAAAGGACAAGCGTAAACATACCTTCAAATTATGGTAATATTAATATATTTGAAGAAGTCTGAGACTTGTATCAATGAAGAAAACCCTGAATTGTCATGTTTTCCCACAGCTTTCTTGAGCTTCTTTTTTTCCAGAGTTTTAAATGTTAGAGATTTTTACTTCGATAATTTGGTCTTAAAAATGGAAAATGAAAAAAAAAAGTTCAAGAAAGCTGTGGAAAAATATGACCAGGATCTTCACCTTCTCCTTCCTCCGGTATCTTCTCACGAATTCGAATTAAGAGAATTGTGGAGAGGGAGATGTTTGATTGAGCAACTTGCATATAAAATTTTTAGAGGACCACTCTATTGAGATGTAATACAAAGTGAATGATATGTGAACCTGCTTAATAGCGAGGGACCGAGAGATAAGAATAGACTTCTTACTTTCTTGTGCCTTTTCTTTCTTTTACAATTCTTTTTATATAAGTTCCATCAAGTCCAAACTAGTTGAGTTATCCACTCCGCACATGGATGGAGTCATTTTTATTCATTTAATATTTTTGATGATTATATATGTTAAAACATGTAATTATAAATTTTGAATTTTTGTGAGATTTTATTTTGTTTAGTTGGTTTTATGGGTATTTTTTATTGTTTACAGTGTTAATGTTTGTTTTATGTGATTACTTTTTTTACTGTATTTTGTTTTTTTTATTGTCAAAGTAAACTTTTGCACTATTTTAGTGTTATATATGATTTTTTATTTTGTTTGTTAGTACAATTTTTTTTATTGTCTCGTTCTTATTATATTGTTTATCTTTATTTTATTTTATAATAAAAAATATAATTTAACATTTTACTATATGATAAGACTATACTATTTGATTAACCAAACCATTTTTACTCAATCTGGCTGACTTCACACATTTAAGAGTTATTAAAAGTGTTTCATTATATATATATATAACGTTGAAAATTTCAATTATTAACTGTAACAAAAGTGAAGTACACAATCAAATCGACCAAATGATTTCAAAATTGAAACAAAAACGAGAGAGAGATGGGGAAAAAACATGAGAACAAAGAGAGATCAAGCCATAAAGTAGCTCCAAGTTTGAGATGAAGAAGAAGGTGACATTGTCCTTAGTTGTGGTTAACAATGGATTTCATTGTTAAGGTGTGTTGGAGCCATCGAGGTCCCCGAGAGGAAATATAGTATTGGTAGCGTTGATCTATCGTAATGCTAGTAACAATTAACTGAGCAGGTCTGTTCCCTTTATTAGTAGTATAACTGATGCTCCAAAATTTGAACCTGCCTAACAAAGCCAATATTGCCATGAATGAGGGATGAAAAGGAGGGTATCTACCTGGCGCGATAGGAAAGCTTCTTGTACCTCCAAGGAGGAAGATTTATAAATCACCCATTTGTGCTTTAGATTTTTCATGCTCTCGGCCACCCAAAAGAAACTCAGAAGATCTGTGTCGAGAGAGGGGCTGGTCTTGGAGAAGGATCTACGACCATGCTTCAGGGCTCTTACTTTAGATCCAAGATCCAAGTGGCACCACTGTTTCTGGAGCACGACATTCAAGATCCGCCAATATTACATTTAAGGTTTTCTCGAGGCGGTTTTGACTAGTAATCAGGATACATGTTATCAGGGGCAGTTCCTTTTCCTTTTTCTTCAGCTGGAGAGTTAACGCGGAACCATATGTCGGCATCTTCACTAGCTTTTCCAACCATATGAGAAGGGTTGAGTATGCTTCTCTCAAATAAAAAAGCGTCCCTTGCTTTCCATATGTTCCAAACAATCCAAGGGAAGGTATGAGAGATTAGGGGTTCCATGTCTAGGTTATGTCAGCATTGAACTAGGTAGTGGAGGTTTAGGAAGATATAATTGTTTGAGAAACCAGTCGCCAGAATAGGGAACTGAGATCTTTCCCATACCTCCTTAGCTAGCGAACATTGGAATAGGATGTGAAAGATATCTTCCGGACCCACTTGGATGCCACAGCTTCTTAGTCTCTCTTTCACCGCCAAGGCTCCAGAGAGGGCACACCAAAAAATGTTTGATATTTGGGGAAGTTATGAGACGCCAAAGGTTAGTCCATAACTTCTTTCCCAGGAAAGGTAGAGAGGGGGCTATAGGAGACTGTAAATCTCTCACCAATTCAAGGATTTTATAGCCGCTTTGCGAGTTGTAAGTTCCAACCTTTAGAGAAACCCCAAATGATTGAGTCAACACGGGTTGGATTTACCTTTATTTCGAGTACACATGCGGAATCCTCAGCATCAAAGGTTTGTCTAACTTTCGCCGCATTCCACAAGGCATGTGTTTTCAATTAGCAGATCGTGCACCTGCAATGAAAGAACGATAGGGTTATCATGGTGATAACGTGGAGATCTGGGGAGAAGGCCAAGGAGCCAGTTGGCTGAATACACGTTAGTATCTTTGCCATTCCTAATCACTGTAAGTAACCCCTTTTGGAGCAGCTCTCGTCCTTGTAAGGTGCTCTGCCAAGCATAAGATGGCCAAGGAGCCAGTTGGCTGACTACACGTTAGTACCTTTTGGGAGTGTAAAGCACGTCATCGCATACACCTAGAAAGCTAGAGCGATTGATTTAATCAGTATCTATTTACCACCATGGGATAAAGCTTTGGCAAACCACCCCTGAAATCATCCTTTTATGTTTTCATGGATAAAGTTCAACAACTTCCTCTTAGAGCTGCTAAAAAATCATGGGAGGCCAAATATTTAACCTCACCACCCTCTCTATCTTCAAGGGCGTCCTTGATACTCAGCCTTACTATCACTGGGACTTTAGCACCAAAGATGATAGAAGATTTCTGATAATTGATTTTCTGACCTGAATCTTTTCCATACAGTAAAAGGACTCGGGATAGTTCTTGACAGTCCTCTATCGATGGCGAGCACATCAACAGGCTGTCTTCTGAAAACAACAGATGGTGGATATAAGGATCATTCACTGCTTCTTTGACGTTATGGAGCCTATTTTCAGCTTCAGAAGTATTAAGAGCACTAACCAGAGCCTCGACACAGAGAATAAAGAGGAAATGGGATAAGATTCCCTTGTATAATGCCACATTCAGGTCGAATGAAACCGTGAGACTGACCATTGAGCAAGATCACATAGGAAATAGAGCTAACACAGGTCATTACCCACTGGATCCAAATTCTGTAAAACCCCATATTTTCCATCAAGACCTCCAAGAAGTTCCACTCAACACGACCATATGCTTTTGACCCGTTTTGATAGCCATGAATTCCGTAATAACCATTCAATTGGTTCGAAGTCCATGTACTACTTCATGAGCTATAAGGATATTATCAGAGATTGACCTACCTGCTACAAAAGCTCCCTGCGTATCAGCGATAATTGAAGGGAGGATCATCTTGAGTATATTGCAGAAGACTTTCGAGACAATCTTGTACTACACTGAACACAGACTGACAAGTCGCATATCTTTCATCATCATAGGATTATTTTTTTTGGGATGAGGCATAGCTGTGTGTGGTTCCATCTTGGAGGCATGATAGCATCACAAAAGAAACTTTTGACTTCCTTTATAACTGTCGGGCCAACAATGTTCTAGAATTTTTAGTAGAAGATCCCGGAGAAACCATCTTCACCTGGTGCGCTGCTTCCTTTAACTGAGAAGGCTGCTTTCATAATTTCATCATTAGTGATGGGTTAGGTGAGCCGTTCGTTCATATCTGAGGTGACAAGTTCCTGGGGTCCTTCAAAGAGAGACTCCAAATCAAAAGTGTTGGAGCTTATGAACAGTTCTCTGAAGTATTCAACTTCTATATTGCCTTTTGCACCTTCTGAAAAATGTTCTTGACCTTGATCATCTAAAAGCATAAGAATATGGTTCAGTTTTCTCCTCCCTTTCACACTATTATGAAAGAATCATGAGTTTTGTCTCCTGACTTGAACCATTGATCTCGGCTTTTTTGTCTCCAGAATTTTTCTTCTTCCTTATGAGCCTCAGTCATACTCCTCTTTAAACTTTGCATCGTTTCATAGTTTGGAATGATTTTCGAGACTTCTGTCTCCAAAAGAGATTGGAGCCGCTCTATCTTCGATCTGGAATAGATACTCGAACCTTTGTTCCATTGAACCAGTTATTTACGACAGTTGCTAATGCGATCAATCAGAGAGACATTCACACCAAGGACAGTAATAACCTAACCTTTCCTAACGATATCTTTAATGCCCTTCCTATCCAGTGAAGAGTTCTCCCTCTCCAGTGAGAAGGAAACTCTAATAAGACGATGATCAGATGCCCTCATCTCTAAGTATTCAGACAGACTTCTTGAGAAAAGGTTAAACCATTCGTCATTCCCAAAGAATCTATCAACTCGGCATTGGATCCAGAGTCGATCTCTCCATCCCGCTTATGAGAGAGTTTGGCCGCTACTTTGCATTTCTTTCAGCTTCCAGTCCTCCACCATGTTTCTCAAGTTCTAGAAAGTAGAATCATGCCGCTCTGGTCCTCCATTTTTTTCGTTGCTAATTATCAGCTCATTGAAATTATCAACTAATACCCACACTTCATTTCTGGTAGTTCCAATATTTGAGAGTTTATTCCAAACCAAGTTCCTCCTTTCCTTGACAAGGTCTTCATAGACACGGATCAAAAAGAAGGAAATGATACCCATTGCCATCTTGAAGTCAATGATCCTATTGCTTGAAGAGAAGATTTCAACCTTAAAGTTTTTCTTTCACATTACCACCAAACCACCACTTAGACCTTGTGGTTCAACAGTAAACACGTCCCCGTAACCCAACTCGTTCTTCAAATTTAAAATGTAACCAAGCTTTTGTTTAGTCTCCATGAGGAATAGAAAATCTGGGAAATACCAACGTAATTCCTAACGTTGAACTGTTTTGGTGTTCTCCGTACATTAGCAATTCCAGTTCAATAGGCTCATTGGGTGGGCAGCAGCTTCAATATGAAAGCCACATGATCTTTTTCTGTTGGATTTCTTGGTGTTGTCATTGCTCATGGATTCTGCCTTCCTTTTTGAAGGAGTGATAACAGCCTCGGGGGGCAGAGCAGGTGAGAGGATTTCAGATGGTTGTGAGGAGTTAGGCCTTGTCTTCCGTTTTCACGCTGCAGGATGTTTGCGATGTTTCTTGAGGTCACTTCTATTCCCGGTAGTTATAACCTTGCTAGAGTAGCCAGAGTTTAAAACCGTTCGAATCTTGGTAAACATAGGCGAGAAAAGCTTTTATCGGAAGATTCTTCATCATCTATGTTTGGGTTTCTAAAGTGAGCCGGAGCCGATTGAATGGATAGTAAACTAGAAGACTGTGTCTTTGCCGACTGTTCCGTCGTCTCTTCCTATTTTTTTTTCCACAATGGCAAGCTTGACATGTTTGATTCGTGCCATTCTATCGGTTTCATATGTAAGGTGGAAACAATTGAAGCATTTTTCCGTATCTTTTCATATTCATATAAGATGATAACTTCCTCACCTGATTGTAGTTTCAGCCTTTTCTCATACATGTCTGGTTTCAAGATATTGAAGAGGACTTTCGCACGTATCAAATTTTATTTATGGGGTGATTAAGGGTCATATGCAATCTCTTCTACTTTGCCAACAGCCTTTGCTAGTTCCATCATAGTCTCAGCAGTGTAAAAGTTGTAAGGTATGTTCCTAATCCTTACCTAGATTTCAAACTTAGTTAGAAAATCTTCCTGTGGTGAAGCAGTCCATCGATCCAAGATCATAATCCAGTTGTTAAAGGCCAGGGGCGATCTTTAAGAACAGTGAGCAGATCTTCTTCAAGTTGGAAGATGAGCTGAAATTTGTTTGGACAGAGCAATTCCCCGCACTTGATCGTAAAATCGCCAGTGTCTGGGCATTTCAGCAATCACCCTAGACAAAGACTACCACTCAGGATTGAGTAATCGTCCCAGTAATCTGAGGGAGTTCTCTTCGAAGACTCTGAAATGGGGGTCATCAGGGAGCTTGATTGGTTCATCATCTTCAAACGACATTGATTCCGACATGGGAGCTTGCGATAAGAGGTCACCGGAGGAGGCCCATCAGTCGTGCGAATGTAAGTTTGGGAAATGATTTCTTTTAGGGCATGTGATGAAGGAATTTAAGTAAAAAAGGAAAGAGTTGAGATTCAAGGACGAGGAAAGGAGAAGAAATTGGAAAGATTAATATATTGGTTACCAAAAGAGTTACCGTCGCAATAATGCAAATGAGCTATACTCAATTAAAGAGAGAGAAAATGAAGGCTGAGGGAGGAAACCCCTGATACGACCAGAGGTGCCTAAGCGAAAAATATGATAAACAAATATGAGAATTGAACGATGACCTTTTTTTATAGTTTATGAAGAGCGGTTTATAACGTTATTGGAACAAATAAACAGACATATATCCAAATAGATAAAAGTCACAGTACGGTCACACATTGTTAAAGAAGAAGCGTTGCTCATAATTTTATGATATCATTGAATGTTACTTTATTTTGGATGCGTTTACAGATCCAGAAGCGTTGTGGGGTGGACGACGATTAGCAAAAAAACGTTTATGCTGTGGTTTGTATATCTATGGCATTCTCAGTGTAGAGTTTGTGAGTTCAGTATGATCTACTTAGATGTACTCTAAAAGATGTTTTCTTGTTAATGATCTTCCAAATGCTTATGAAACTTAAACTCTGCATTTTATTATTTTTTAGCACTTCCTCTGAACCAACTCTGTCTCCAACTTCCTCTCCACGTAATGCGTTTTGTGATTCAAAAATTCTTGGAAAGAAAAATGATTCTGTTCAACATCTAGAAACTGAAAACTCACTGCAACATTCCTCCCTACCAAGTTGTAGAAAACTAATAGCTAATAAACTAAAAGAAAGATTATCACTGGGTATCTCATTTGGATCCAAAACTCCTGAATAATGTATGCCCCATCAGCAAATAACAAGTGAAATAATATAGGACTCAAGATGAATGATTTTGTTCCAAAGTGTTTTTTGGATTAATAACATTCTAACCTGTTTAGATCTCTATATATTTAAATTCAATGGATTCCAGCTAAAACTATCCATATTAACACCTGAAATTTCATTTTTAGGCACAGCGATAAATCTTCATCATTATCATTGCTCTTGTTTTGTTCTTTTACTCTATAAAAATTTGCAATCACGCCATTTATTTCTACAGTTAGGTTTGTATTCACTATTATATTCACAAATCTTGAGACTAAATCGACTGACAATTTAAACGATAAAACCAATCCACCTCATTCATCTTCTTTTCTTCTTCCTCTCCGAACACATAAAGTTGCACTGGACCATAATAAATAACACATTACGACTGCCTCTTATTCTCATATTCGATCCATTTTGACGTTGAATGGGAATGTTTTGATCTGAGTAGTAACCGTTCGGATTTGGCAAAGAGTCGACAAAACTCTCTCGAATGATCATTTTTCTCTTGTGGTAGAAGGGAAAAGAAGAAATAGAGGTAGTTTATTTGATCAGTTTAATGAATGGATTCAGTTTAAATAATGAATTCTATTTCTCTAATTAATTAAAAAAAATCATGTATATTAAATTGTTAAATCAAATGGTAAAATAGTTAAATAACTTTAAAAACTCTCTTTAGTCCAGTTCGGTGGTACCGAGTCAACATGAAAAGCTTCTATATGGAGAATTCTAACACTGCATGTCAACTTATCTGCCTTTGCATTATTTGCACGTGGAATAAGCTTGATGAAAAATATATTGAAAAACTTTTTCCGTATATAGAATTCCTTTATGTGTGTCGTGAAAGCCGACCAATCCTCAGAGTTTGATAATATCTTAACCATATCTGAGCAATCTGTAACAAAAAATACTTGTTGATATTGGAGATCTTTCATGCATTTCATTGCCCAATTTAATGCTTCAAATTCTGCATGTAAGGGTGTAATACTTGCTCAATTATTACGAGACCCCATCGTTTTTCCGCCACCCCCCTCTTTACTACAATACGAACATTGGCCTGACTAAATATTGGATGTCTTCCAAGAACCTTCTATAAAGCACCACCAACCATCGTAGACATTTGCACAAAAAATCGGAAACAGGACATCTCCGCTCATTCTTCGTATTTGTCAATTGAGCCTCCTCCATAGTTTGCCTTCTGTTTCTGCAATGCTGAGAATGTCATCAGGATTTCTATTCTTCTTATTAAAGATTTTTTAATTTATATTTTTCCATAAATACCATATTATCCATGGAAAATAAAAATTTTCAATCCCTTACGGAAGTTGCCAAAAAAGATGGTCGAACTTCGAGTAAATCGATGATTTCAGAAAGATTTTAGGATTTGAAAGTATTTTTGAAAGAACCCAGGTTTGAATTTCTGGAGGGCATTCAAAAAGAACATGATTTATTGTTTCCTCTTCTGCTCCACAACGGGGACATTGTGTATCACATAGAATACCTCGTGATCTTAAATTCATTGTAACCGAGACACATCCTGATAGAGCCTGCCACATGAAATGTTTCATTTTTGGTGGGTATTTAATTTTCCAAATAAAGACCAAAAGAGATTTAATATTTGGACAATATGCGATATCCTTAATTCCAGAATCAGGATATACCTGTTGGATATCATATCCTGATTTAACCGTGTATTTTCCATGTTTTGTGTAATGCCACCCATATGTGTTGTTTCAGCACCCGACTAAATGGTATCTGCTTGATAATAACAGCATCTTCAGGGATGATTGTTGCCTCAATCAAAGGTATATTCCATGTACGGGTCTCTGAGTTAATTAAATTGTTGACAGTGAAAGGAGGATAAGTCTTGAATTTACAATTGCTGATCTCGGGCGAGAGGTTGAGATCCATACTGAAATGAATGTTCCGGATTCTACCTTTTTGATTAGTCTCTTTTTAACCAGAGATCTAGTAGAGATAATACTCCTCTATCCATAGGATAGGGAGTACACCTTAATTGGTTCCAAAGGATCTGAATGCCGAAAGTATCTTCTTTTAAAAAAATTTGCAAAAAGCGAGTCCGGTTTGTCAATGAGGCACCATAATATTTTTGCTAATAAAGCTGTATTTTGATCCTCAATTTTACGAAAACCCATACCACCATTATTTTTGTCCCGACATAGTTTATCCCATGACATCCAATGCATCCCTTTATGATTTCCACCTGTACTCCACCAAAAATGTACCACTGCATTTGTAAATTTCTTGGTTACCTTTTTAGGTAATCTGAAACACAACATGACATGAGTCGGTAATGCTGTCGCCACTGATTTTATGAGGACTTCCTTGCCTCCTTTTGTTAAAAAGTTTAACGTCCATCCATTCACTCTATTATGGAGTCTTTCTTGTAAGAAACCAAACACTTGAGTCTTTACTCCACCTAAACTCTCTGGAATTCCTAAATTTGATCTCATACCACCAAGATTAGAAATACCTAAAATTTGCTGATTTTCCTCCTTGATAGCATCGTCTACCTTATGTCCGAATTGTACAGATGACTTATCAAAATTTATATGTTGTCCCGAAACTACTTCACACTCTTTAAGTATGTTTTAAAAAAACATGGCATTCTTCTTTATTTACTTGGCAGAAGAAAAGACTATCATCCGCAAAGAGAAAATGTGAAATAGAAAGGCTTGACCTTGCTATCTTTAAGCCTGTTACTAATTTATTATGTTCTGCTTTCCGAATATTTGCTATAAGGGCTTCAGTACATAAAATAAATAGGTAAGGATATAAGGGATCCCCTTGCCGTAATCCTCTTTTGGGAGTGATATCACCCCTTGGTTGTCCATTAAGAAGAACTTTATACTGGACTGATGTAATGCACCACATAATCTATGTAATCCAAAATAGGTGAGAAATCCATCTTTCTAAGGAGATTCTCTACAAAAGACCATTTCACTCGATCATATGCTTTACTCATATCGGTTTTTATTGCCATAAATTTTCCTTTGTAAGAAAGATTTGTCCGAAGACCATGAAACATTTCATGTGTTATCAAAATATTATCTGATATCAGGCAGCCTGACACAAATGCCGATTGTATCTCCGAAATTAGATCTGGTAAGAACCATTTCAATCTCTGACATAGTACCTTAGAAATAATTTTGTATCCCACATTACATAAACTGATTGGTCTCAACTCAGTCATACGACTTGGTCGTGTAGTCTTTGGAATTAGACAAATATTTGTCATGTTTAGCCGGTGATTAAAAGAACCAGATCTCAAAAAATTATTAACCATCTCAAAAACATCTCCTTTGTTTATATGCCAGGGCTGTTGAAAAAATAGGGCAGTCATTCTATCTGGACCGGGTGCCTTTTCCGGATACCTTTTCCGGATGCATCATAAATAGCACAATACGATTTTCTTCCTCCGTAGCCAAAGCTGTTAACTGTGCATTCATAGCATCTGTAATTAAGTGTGGTACCTCCCTTAAGACCTCATCGAAGAATGTTGGCGATGTAGAAGTAAACAACTTCTCAAAATAGTCAACCACTAGTTTCTCAATCTCAAAATCTGTAGTAACCCAGGCGCCCGGTTTCTTATGTAAGCCAATAATATTATTTTATACCCTCCTTTGTTTTGTTAAAGCATGATAGAATTTCGTGTTACGATCACCTGAAATATGCCACATATTCCTACTTTTTTGTTGCCAATACAGTTCATCATCTCTACATGCTTCTTTTAACTGTTATGTTACCTCCAGAGTCTCCTCCGGAGTTCTGCTGTCATCACTATGTGCCTCATCCAGTGCTTTTTTCAGATCGTTTATACGTTCCTTTCCATATGGCAGATTATTCATCCTCCAAACCGAGATTTCATGCCAGCAGTTTTGGATTTTATCCAGAATATTTTTATCTAAACGTCCTCTATATGTTCCCCATCCTCGTGAGATTGCTTCGATAAAACCATCTTTACCGATCCACTTGTCAAAACGGAATGGACTCCTCTATCTGGGTACTTTATCCTCGATAGTTACCAATAGTGGTCGGTGATCCGAACCTACCATATCCATAAATTCAATGTAAGAAAAATAAAATAATGAATGTCAGTCCTCATTAGTTAGTGCCCTATCTAGGAAACACCTGATAATCTGACCACGTCTTCGTCTCCTCCATGATAATGTGTTTCCTAACTCCGGGAACTCGACAATTCTCAATCATATTACTAAAAGGAATGAACGTAAAGGCATGTCTGAGTGGGCCTCCTTGTTTTTCATGGTTCCATGTAATCTCGTGTAGATCTCCTATAATAAACCATGGATCGTATTGACAAATACCCATACGTCTCATCTTTTTCCATACTTGTTCTCATAATTTCTGGATACGTCAATTATTATTATAAATCATAAAATCAAAAAAGAAATAAACATAAACACATATTTGGACATCTTTCAAAGAATTAAACAATTACAACGTGCTTAAAAATCCAAACTTAATATTAATAAATTTATAACATATAAAATATAAATTACTAACTAGAATTTCTTTGAATTTAGAAATTTTGATAAGATAAAAAATAAACATAGTAAATATATACATACATTCATATATATATATATTACTCAATTATATAGTGAGACGGGTTAAGATTTTTGTTTTTATATTTGGGGATCTATACAGTTTCTACCATTAAAAAAATAAAATATTTAAATAATTTTGAGATAGGTTAAAATAATTAATTAATATTTTGATTAGAAAATACTAAAAAAATAAAAAATGAGTTAAATAAATTTATTATCATATGTAATTAATAACCTTAAAACCATCATTTTAAACTACAACACAAGCACACCCGTTTGTATGAAACAAAATATATAACTACTATATTACTATTAAAAATTAAACCATCATCATTTAACATATTTAACTGAAATGATAATTTCAACAGTTTATCTATTAATTAGCTTTTGTTTTGAAAGTCTAATTATTATATCATTTGATAATTATTTTTGAATTATAAACATTTATATTTTATCTATAAAAATATTGATATAGTTATAATTAATTAACGATCATGTACTCCTCCCTCTCTGTGTTCCTCTGCCATCAGCTTCACTACCATAAAAAGTGGAAGAGAGCTAATCTTTGGTGACTTCGCCATTTTTCAGATCGATGATGTTCCTAATTGCCATAGTTGAAGAGAACTAATATTTCTATTCAATATTCAGAGACTGAAAAATCTAATGCAGCATTGTGTCCAAGTCACCAAGATGGAAAAGTTAATTTGGTGTATGTAATTTAAAATAAAATATTAAGATGGGCATAACCATGAAAAATAATGATATTCTTAAATGCAGACTACCTGGGCCTTTGATCTGTAAATGAGAGTAAAAACAATGTAGACCAAAACTCCCACATGCAAATCTTGTATCGTTTTTCATTTTGTAATATTGTGATGTTAAGTTTAACTCTTTAGAGAGATTTGGGACATTAAAAAAAAAGAGTATATAAGTAATTCAAAGAACCCAAAATTAGTGTAAAGCCCAAGATCTCTTCTTCTTCTACTAAACAATGAAAGAAGTGAATGATCTTGTTAAGACTAAGAGAGTATTAAAAAAACACTTTGTTACGTCAAACTTCACCTCCAAATAATCTCTGGCACTCTTCTTGGTTCACAGTTTTACAACCCCTGAGAATTTTCCAAGTTTCTCTTGTATATCAGCAGAATTGGAAGAGTGAACAGCAGAACCAAGACAAACAGCTAACACCAGGGAAAATAACATATGATCGGTTCACCCTGTTGTCCAAAAAGTAATTGACAACCGTGTATACAATCCCAATCTAGAGTTTCCTGCAACAAAAACACGCAAGTAATGCACTTATAACAACGATGATGCTCGCATATGTCCCTTCTGTAAGAGGCATATCAACAAAAGCTAAAGCATACTTCGTAGCAAGGTTCTGGATACTTAAACCCACCCCTCACGCCATTGCAAACAACACGAAGGGAAAATTATACTGAATCTGTAGCATCAGCAGCAAGAGAGAGATATATAGCTAAACAAACCCTCCTGAAAATAGTATCAGATAATAGAAAGAAAGAACATAGATTCTAACCTTAGTGAGCTGGGTTATGAAATTCGGTACCTCCAGTGTATTATCTTCACCCATCTCATCAAAAACAAAGGCGATGAAGATTGCAGCCAAGAAGTTTGTGTGAGGCAGCCACGACGTTCAAGAAGAGCCATAAGAGCAGGCCAAGAGCCTAAGCAGAGCAGAGAATGCATCATACATGATATTGCTCCTCCCTTGTTCTCCGCAGCATATGTTCCCAATTCAATATCAGATACCATCATCGTTGAAGTACGACCTTGGAGAAACCTTATCTATCATAAAAAGCCTGCTGTCGAAAAATAAAGTGAACTAAGTGTGAGTTTTATCCATATAGAACAAATGAAACAAATTACCAACTAATGTGACCCAAATATGTTTAGAGATGTGTGACCGCATACGTAAGGCTAATTTTGTTCCTCTAGATTAGTAATGGAAGCAAGTGTAATAGTGTCGAAGCCAACCATTGGATATACGATTGTTACACATAAAATGGATTGGATTAAAGGAGAAAATTGAAATGGTTTTCACAATTATTTTATTTATGATAAATGAATCAAACAATAAATAAAATCAAACATAAATTTTGTTATTGTTTATTTTTTCTTTATTGAAGATCAGAACACAGTTTCAGAAAGAAAATATATTGGTTTAGACTTAGAGAGTATGTATTCCAACCAACACCTATGAAATTTATTAAAGCTTTAAATGTATTTGCAAACCAAGTTTTATTATAATAAGAAACCATATATGCACTGTTCATTTCTCCATTTGATATTTCCATTCAACTGTTCCATCCAGATGTTTTATTTGAATAGTTCATCTGGATCTTGTTTGTTTCATTTTTGTAATTCAACTAAATGAATCATTTGGATGGACATTTTGTTTGTTTGATCATTTGGTTCTCTCTATCATCATCTAAATAAGACAAATGTCTAAAATATCTATACTTCAATATAATCATATTTTTATTATTATATATAACCATTTAATTTTTAATTTTATTTAAAACGGAAATTTGAGTTTTGGAAGAAAACGTAATTTTGCGATTTTGGTGGGAAAATTTAATTTTATGGTTTAGGTGGATAATTTTGATTCTGCAGTTTTGGGGAAAATTTTGATTATGCGATCTTGACGGAAAAACTTGATTATGCGGCTTTGACTGAAAAAACTTGATTTTGTGGTTTTAGCGAAAAAACTTGATTTTGTGGTTTTGATGGGGAAACTTGTTTTTGCGGTTTTGGCAGAAAAAACTTGATTTGGCAGTTTTGCGAAAAACATGATTTTACGATTTTGGCGGAAAAACTTGATTATGTGGTTTTCACGAAAAAACTTGATTTTGCAATTTTGGCGAGAAATTTCGATTTTGCAGTTTTGGCGGGAAAACTTCATTTTACGATTTTGATGGAAAACTTGATTTTGCGGTTTTGATGGAAAAAATGTTTTCACGAAAAACTTAATTTTGCGGTTTTATCAGAAAATTTTGACTATGCGGTTTTGGGAAAAAAATTAATTTTGTGGTTTTAGCGGGAAAGTTTGATTTTACGGTTTTGAAAGAAAACCTAAATTTGCAAGTTTGGTCGAAAAAATAATTTTGTGGTTTTAGGAAAAGACGTAATTTTACGGTTTTAACGAAAAAAAAAACATAATTTTACGGGTTTAACGGAAAAATATATGTTTGGTTTTAGCAAAAAATATGACTTTGTACTTTTGGTGGAAGATCATAATTTTATGATTTTAGTAGTAAATATAAGTTTTTGGGAATATTTATCATTTATTATTTAGATAATAAAAATATATTTGTCATTTGTTATTTTTAATCATCTCTATTTCCATACAGATTCTCAAATTAGGTTCATCCAGATGAAGCTAAAAATTTTGTCTAAATTTTGAAACTCATCCAGATCTCAATAGACCATTTTTGGTAAAAACAAAAAAAAAACAAAAATTATTCATATAGGGTATTTGTACATTACGAACCTTAGTCAACATGCTCGGAAGGCTCACTTATACATAATCTCCTATATATTAATATATGAAAACTATTCTTCCAAATATCTATGTAAATGACTTATATCAAATCAGAAACGAGATATGAAGGTTTTACCTGACAATTATAAATTGGTGTTGGCAAGAGATTGGAGCTGATCAAGCGCTCAATTGAAATTGCAGGCTCCACTAGAGCTATGACCGTGTGATGCATGAATCAGAGAACAAAAGGAATGTCAGTGACTTCGTACAGCAGCCCACGTCAAATGAAGCCACTTTCAAGATGATTCCTTCACGTAAGAGAGGTCGAAACTGATTGGCCATGAAAGAAGGAATAAAACCCAATGGGTTTAGAATTTCCATTTAAAAGCAATCGACAAACAGAGAGTAGATACGTTTACCATCTCATCGTAGAACAGAATTGTGATTTCAATGAATTCATTTTCCGTCTTGATGAAAACGACATAAGACATCCTGAAGAGATCGGGATTTGATGTTGATTGGAATCTACATAGATATATGGTAAGGCGTTTAGTGAGTGATAAAGTGATTGGGAGATCGACATTTATAAGTAGCGAGTATGTAGGCGTGGATCAACAGTGGCTACGAATCTGTATAGCCTAACTTTGAAATTAAGAAGGAGGTGAGGTGACGGCTGGATTCTTTCGAGTTCGAAGTTAGAGAAAGACGACAAAGAAAATATTTTTTTTTTGGGCCAAATTGGATTTTTAGAAAGATAATGTTTATTAGGGTTATTAATGGGCTTGAATTTTAAAATAATTTTGGATTATTTATGAGTTTGAATTTTAAAATAGTTTTTTGCAAAATGTTATTAAAATCCTGAACTTTCAAAATCTGACTTTTAAATCTGACCTTTAAATCTGAACTCTGAGGGTGGTAACATAAATCACCAACTTATATTGATTAATTGTTAAAACTTTGAACTTTAGTTGATTCGGCCATTTTGATCTTGTCATTAACTTGATTAACGGATTGATTAAATGATATTAAACCATCGTTGTGAGTCTCTATTAACGATGGAATGCTGTCGTTTTACTCTAAATAAAAACCCCAAATCGAAATCAACTCTCAATCACTAATTCCCAAATCGAAATCAAATCCCAATCCCTAATTCCCAAATCGAAATAAAATCTCAATCCCTAATTCCATTTTCTCATCTGATTTATCCTCTTTATAGTCTAAAGGTATGAGTTCGATTTCTGGGCAATTGACCATTGAGGATGGAGGAATGAGTTGCAGTTCTGGGTTTCCTTCGAAATGTCATTGCGAGTTAGATGCCGTCATCTTTACATCGACCACGAAAGATAACCCAGGAAGACATTTCTTCTGTCGTCCAACCAAACAAAATGTAAGTAGATTCAATTGTCTGATTTTCGCGTTTGGTTGATATATTTATCTTTTGTTGAACGAATATATATGTATGTGTTTTTGTCAATATACTTTTTTTCGTGTATGTGTTTTCTCTTAAAAAATGTAGGATCATCTCTTTCAATGGGTTGAAACTTGTGTTGTTGCTATTTTACCAAAAATATCCCTCATGAACAATGAGATAAATAATGTGAAATCTGAAGTTGCAGTCAAGATTGAAGAGTTAAAGGCTAGATCGAAGAATTGAAGGAAGATGGACTGTAGAGTAAAAGAGAAATGAAGAAATTGAAATTGATGATCATATTCTGTTTGGTGTGGCTTAGTTTTACTATCATTTTCATCACCATTGTTATCGTAATGGTTGGTAAAATTAAGAAACAAAAGCTTGTTCTTGGTTACTAATGTATTGGTGATTTATAATTGTGTCATTGATGATTTGTGTCTTTGAAGTCTGAAGTTTATTGTAAGTTGTTTAAGTTTCATGGTTAATTACAATTGTACTTGAAAATCAGTATATGGAACTGATATTGTGTTGCTTGGCTATTTGAGCACTTTATGAGTATTGGACTAGAATGTTAACTACTAGATGTAACAAATAGTAAGAAGGATAAATTCATTAATGAAACATACGAGAAGGTTCATACAACAACAAAAACTCCAAAACATGCAAGATTGACTCTAGCGCAACAATAAAAATCCCAGAAAATGCAAGACTGACACAAAAGATTCAATCCGTACAAGAACAAAAACCCGAGAACATCATTCCTTTTCTTCGCCTTTATGAAGCTTGTGCTTGTGATCCTGGAACAGGTTGTGATCCTTGTGATCCTGGAACAGGTTGTGATCCAAGCCCTTGCAATCCAAGAACTTGTGGTTCCTAAGATCAATGAGTTTTACAACAACATCGACAAACACACATGATATACAAATGATTCCAATCAGGTTTTAGAAACAGGATGCTAAAAAAATATTAAAACAAAAACCTGATTCTTGTGTGGTCGACCTCTTGCCCTGTTTGGTGGACTTCTAACACTAGCATTCTTACACCCTTGTTTGTTGTGTCGATCTTCCTTGCAGTTAGAGCATATGATTACTCTCTTCTCCCTTGACATATTTTTGTTATTTGAAGAGGCTGATTCATTTCTTCCTTTCTTTTTAGCATAGTTACTCGGCCTGTCTCTTCTCCATTGTGGTAGCAAGACAGGCAACCTATTCAATCTAGGCCACAATGGCATCCCTTGGACAGGCCCAATACCATCCACGTAAGTTTCTCGTCACATTTTCCTTGTGTAATAGTCACAGACATAATCTTCACATTTTTCTATTATCACACTTGCAGCATAAATACATGGCATAAATACATGACTTCTTGGTTCAACGATTTCTTCGGTTTAACTTTTCGGTTAAATTTAAGTTAACGTTTTACCATTTTCAATAGGTAAAAATGCTACGATGTTTTATGAAAAACAACGCGAAATTTTATGAAACTTCGGAAATTTTATGAAAACAATGAAGAAACTCAGAATAACTCCAGGAAGAAACAAAATGGCCATCCGGCTTGGCAAACATCTTGCGGGAAGATGATGCCGAGCCGACAATCGATGGTCCAGCTCAGCCGAAACCAAAGGTGACGACGATCGTGTAGGCCATCCGACTCGGCTGGCTCTTAAAGAAGGGATTGTGCCGAGCCGGCCATCCTAGTCGTCCTCACCATCCTCGAAATCTGCCGAATGGCTACGTCCGGCTCAGCCGTTTCTGGGAGAGAGATCTTGCCGAGCCGGTCACGTTCCTTGGTCATTACTGATGGGAATCAGAACGTTCCAGCCGAACAAGCCCAGACGGACGGACTGGAGGTTACGGAACAGAACGTACCGGAACAGAAACACAGCCGCGACGAACGTACCATGTACCGAAGTTCATACCTGGAGGATCTTAGCGCCGACCGCATGGTCTACCGATTTAACCCGAGGACGTCCCAAAGCGAGCTAGTCCGAGATCCTCGACCAGACGACCCAATTGCTCGACCAACTGAAGCTCTTTCTCAACCCATTTTGCAAGTAAGGAAGAACGGGACAGACAGAACGGCTTTTGCCTGAGCAGATTTGGACTTGTACCACTGTACA
>KE155712.1:24451-37524 GCA_000411075.1 Sisymbrium irio | reverse complement strand
GGTTATGGAATCCAAGGATAAGCCAACTCCAGTCTATAGAAAGAAAGTGGTGATCGATGAAGTGCCCACTACCGGCGAAGAAGAGCATTCATCAGCTGAAATTGAGTATGAGGATTTTGTTATTCATATTCCGAAGACTGTTTCTGGAGTAGTCATTCGACAGGCTTTGAAGGCTGCTGTACAAATGTTTCACTCGCTCGTCGATGCTTTTGCTGGGTCTGTCAAGAAGAAGCCGGCTATGAAATCCAAGAAGATGCGAACTCCAGCCTCTAAACAGAAAGTGGTGATTGATGAAGAAGAGGAATCATCCGCTGACATTGTGTTTGAGGATGTTGTGATTCATATTCTGAAAAAAGTATCTGGATTAGTCATTGGACGGGCTGTACGGGCTGTTGTCCAAACATTTCAGTCGTTTTTGGATGCTTTTGCAGGGACTTCCAAGAAGAAGCCGGCTATAAAATCCAAGAAGATGCGAACTCCATCCTCTAACAAGCCAGTGGTGATTGAGGAACTGCCCACTACAGAAGAAGAAGATGAATCATCATCTGATATTGAGTTTGAGGATTGTGAGATTGGGGTCCGAAGAGTGTTTCTGCATTAGTGGTCGAACAGGCATTACAGGCTTCTGTGCAAACAATTCAGTCGCTCTTGGATGCTTTTGCTGGGTCTTCCAAGACTAAGCATTAAAGTATGTTTAGCAATGTTTCTTACAGGTTTTATTTGAAAGTTTTTGGCTTGTTTGCTCAGTTTGATTCGGTGTATGTTTGAAACGTGGAATGGTTTTTTGTACTAAGGATAATTATTTGTATTTGGATTTTAATGGTTGAATCTATTAAAAAAAATAAATGTTTTCTGATTAAGTTACTAAACTTCTATCAATTGTTCACTTTGTTTAGCCATGCCTATAAGCTGCTTGCTGCTTGTTTGACACTCTTGGTGAAGTAGAAAACGTGGTATAAACTTAGTGACGATATTTCGTTACCAACTTGTAACAAACGGTTATTGACCGAACAAATTTGTTACTAATTCGTCAGTATTTGTTACGATAATTTGTTACTTATACATTGGTCATTATATTATGACCAAATAGTAACCATTTTGTGACTAAGTTGTGTTGGTCACAAGTTAGTCTATATTCTTTCACAAAATTGTTACAAACCATAACGACACAAAAATTGGTCACGATAGGCCCGAATTCTTGTAGTGACTAGTTGCCTAGGTACCCCAATGATAGGGGATCAAGCCAATTCATAATTCGTTATAAATAAAATACTACTGGTAGTATTAATCAAGATGCATTGCATTCCAGCTGCGAATGACTTGGGAATCATCGTCGTATGCGAGTTCATATGCTCCTCGCATGACGACTTTGGTGATTTTGTAGGGCTCTTCCCAATTAGCGCCTAGTTTTCCAGCGTTCCTTTCTTGGGTGTTCTAGAGGACCTTTCGTAAGACGAGATTTCCTTCTTTGAACATCAGATTTCTAACTATCGAGTTATAGGCAGCAGCTTCCTGATAACTCTGCATTCGATCAGAGCCTCATCACGTCTTTCGCTGATGAGTTCGAGTTCATCCAGGAGCATGGCCTGATTGGTTTCTTCTCTTTCGGGAAGGAAACGACAGCTTACTCTAGGGAATTCGACTTCAAGGGGAATTACGCACTTCGTTCAGTAAACTAGCGCGAATGGAGTTTCCCTGGTGGCTTTTCTGGGCGTGGTTTGATGTGACCAAAGCACGCCTTCGAGCTCATCAGCCCATCGTCCCTTCTTTTCATCTAATATTTTCTTTAATCCATCCAGGATCGTTTTATTAGCCGTTTCTGCTTGGCCACTGCCTAGTGGATACATCGGAGTCGAAAAACTCAGATGTATTTTCCATTTTTTGCAGAATGAGACGAAACGATTTGAGATGAACTGCGAACCATTGTCGGTTAAGATCTCGTATGGAACTCCGTGTTTACAGATGATGTTTTTCCACACGAAATGTCTGACTTGTGCATCTTTTATGCTAGTATAGGAGTCTGCCTCAATCCATTTGGAGAAGTAATCTGTCAGGATGAGTAAATACTGCTTTTACTTAGACTTATGCATTGGCCCGACGATATCCATTGACCAATGCATGAATGGTTACGGTGTGGATATCGATAATAACATCTCGGCCGGTTGGCGGATTTTTGGAGCATTGCGCTGGCATTTCTCGCATTTCTTTGAGAATTTCTTGCAATCTTTGACCATTTTCGGCCAGAAATATCCGTGCCTTTTGATCTTGATGGTGAGTGCTCTTCCTCCCGAGTGGTTTCCACATGACCCGCTATGAACTTCTTGCATGATTCGTCGGGCTAGTTCCCTTTTGACGGAATTCATCAGGGGGCCGGAGTGTCTCCACTTGAGGAAGTTTCCCTCTAGGAGAACAAAGCGTGCAACTTGTGTTCTTAGTTTGTGTGCTGCCCATTTCTCGGTCGGGAGTTCCCCGTCTGCAATCGTCTCAATCCAACCCTAATCGCAACCTTATTCTCCCTCTTCAAGTTGTTGATCATTGTTAATGGTTTGAGCCGCGTCTAACTCATCCTCGTCCATCGGATCTGTGAATTTTTCCCCTTCCAAATCGTTAACGATACGAGAAATTATGTTGGGTGGTCTGATACTCGGGTGGTCTATAAATTCCACCGGAATAATTCTGCTTTCCCCGGGACCTGATGTCGAGGCTAATGCTGTTAGTGCATCGGCCGGCGCATTTTCGCCTCGAGGGATCCTTGTCAGTTCGAATTCTTTGAACTGTTATGCAAGATCCTGAACTACCTTTAGCTAAGTCTTCATCCTGTCATTTCTAGTTTCGTATTCTCCACTGAATTGACTTGCAACCAGCTGGGAGTCGGAGAAAGCGTGGATGTTTTCCACCTTGATCCTGAGGGTGAGTCTTAGGGCGGCAATCATGGCTTCATACTCTACCTCATTGTTGATGCTAAAAAGTTGAGTCGGAATGGCTGCTCCAGAATTTCTCATGTCGGTGATGTCAAACGAATTCCTATTCCCGATCACTGTTTCGAGGATGACCCATCGGCATGAAGGATCCAAGTAATATTTTAGGGTCTGTCTATGCTTCTTCGTTGAGGGATTTCGACTATAAAATCTGCGAGAATTTGCGACTTCTTTATCGGTATTTGATATCGTACTCACTTAGCTCAACTGCCCACGTAGCCAGACGTCCTGAAAGACTTGGGCTGTGTAAAATAGTTCTTAGTGGGAACGTGGTCAGAACTATAATGGTATGTGACTGAAAATAGGGTCTGAGCTTGCGTGCAGATGCTACTACCGACAATAGGGTGATTTTTCATTAGCTTCTATTTTAAGAAGTATCATGTAATACTCGACATATCTTACAAGACTTGGTCCAAAATCATTAAAAGTAAACACTTAACCTTAACACTTACATGAAGCACTGATAATAATCCTAGAAACTGGGCAGAAACTAAAGTCTCCCAGTGCTCTTATTAGATTCCACTTGAATTTTTTTTCCTTTAAACCTAGATCTTGGGATCTCCAGTCATATATGTAGGATTACTATCAAGCATCCTCTTAATTCATAGGCTTTAAACGCATTCCTCTTGATGATTTCACAATTTGATCTTGAGATACACCTTTAGTAAATGGATCTGCAAGGTTGTCATTCGACTTAATGTAATCTAGCGTGATTACACCAGTTGAGATCAAGTATGTAATGGTTTTATGATGTCCTCTTATATTTATACAGATTACTCAGTGCCTGAACTATAGTCGCTTGACTATTACAATGTACACGTAATGCTGGCACTGGTTTATCCCACATTGGAATATCTTCCAAAAATTTTTGAAGCCACTCTGCTTCTTCCGCAGTTTTATCTAAAGCTATAAACTCATATTCCATGGTTGATCTAGCAAGCACTGTTTGTTTGGAAGATCTTCAAGACACTGCTGCATCACCAAGTGTAAAGACATATCCACTCGTGGATTTTGAGTTTTTGGAGTCAGAAATCCAGTTGACATCAGTATATCCTTCCAAAACTGATGGTTTTTTACCATAGTATATCCAATAACTCTTAGTATATTGTAAGTAGTTCAATACTCTAGTTATGGCTAGTTATGACTTTCCAATGTATATGACTTCGATTACTCGTGTAACGATTAAGTATGTTTACTGCATACATTAAATCAGGTCTAGTACAATTTGTCAAGTACATTAAACTTCCGATTACATGCGCATACTCCAATTGTGACACCGCTTAGCCTTTATTTTTAGTCAGGTGAAGATCTGGGTCAACAGGAGTTTTTGCATTCCCAGTTGAGTAGACTTTAAATCTCTCTAATATCTTTTTAGCATAATGAGCTTGAGACAGGATAATTCCTTCAGAATTTCTAGTGATCTTAATCCCTATAATTATATCCTCGAGTCCCAAGTCTTTCATATGGAACTTGCTACTCCGCATGTTCTTAATTTGATTGATCATGTCTTTATTGCTACCAATAATAAGGATGTCATCGTATAAACCAAGCAAAACATACCATGTGAGGTACTTTTAAAATATATACACTTATCACATTCATTAATTCTGAAGCCATTTGACATCATTACATTGTCAAATTTTTCATGTTATTGTTTTGGAACTTGTTGAAGTCCATATAACAACTTACAGAAAACAGCATAAATAAATATATTTTTGAACATACTTCAATTAAAAATAATTGAAACACAATATTAAGAAATTTTAAATTATAAAACACAAAAAGTAAAAAATAGGTCAATATTTTTACTTGATAAAATTAGGAGTTGATGTTTTGTGATTTACGATGTTTCGTAGATTTTTCTGTCAAAATGTGCAAGATATGTGAAACTTTTATGAGGTAGATCAGTTTATTTTAATAATACTTTTAAAATGAATTTGACCATTTAGAAGGGATTAAAGAATGGGTTAATCCATTAGAATTATAAAAAATTACAAGTAATTTGACGGATAAAATAAACGGATTAACGAATCATTAATCATAATTATATTTATAAGAAAATGTAAGTTGATTTTAAAAATATTAAAAATAAACATAAATTATTCAATATATAACATATATTGTTCTGTAAAATATAGAAAATCAGATCAAAATTATATTACATTATTTTTATAAGAATCGTTAGGCATGGATCTTCATAAAACAGTATAATTGTCAGTTGCAAGAGTCATCGATATCATATTCCTCACAGCTTGCAATAGAATAATAAATCAAAATTATAAAAAAAAAAATTTGGTCAGAAAAACATAAAAATGCTATTTTGGAGAATTGCTCTAATACCTTAAAATGAATAATTTTAAATTTTTTATGACAAAAGTAGTTTAGGAAAGGAAGGAAAAAATGATAAAATATTTCATTAAAGAAGATTAATGAGAATCAAATTGATTTTTCGTCATCGATGTGTATCTCTTGTCTCTGTGGAAAGCTAGATTTTCCACGAACTTTGTCTCCGGTGATATCAACTTATTATGTCTGCTCTGCTTTCCTCTTATGGGCTATTATAAAAATAACAATTTCAATTTTAATATAAATCTAGATGATAAAAAAATATGTATGTTTAAGTTGATGAATATTACATACTGCAACGAAATAGCTTAAGGTCAGCAATTAAATGCTCTAACCTTCATACAATACAATTAAAGGGGGAAACATCGATTTATAAAAAATGTCATTGTAAATTTTATTTTCATTAAAAATAATTTATACTAAATAAATATGTAGATTATCATAGGTTTCAATACACTTGAGTACATATGATAATGTAGAGATTAATTATGATAAATAAAAATATATTAATTAGATGTATCTTAATAATTTAAAATAATAGATCTCACTTCTCTAATAATTAAAAAATAATAATAATAATAATAAAAACAATATTTGCTTCATATTAAATCAAATGGTTAGTATATAGTATAATAAATCAATTATTTGTATAAACCACATAATCAAATTTGGTACATATACATAGAAAATAACATAAAAATCTATTTGGTAAATATATAAAGAAAGCAACATAAATGTATTTTTAATTTGATATCTATACTATTCATATAGTGAAACATGTTCATGTTTTTATAATTATGGATTTTTATAGTTTGTTTTATTAAAATATGAAAAGTATTTAGACAATTGGATAACATGATAAAAAGACTAATTAACTTATTTTAGTTTTGAAACCATTAAACAAATTAATAAATGATATGTTTGATAGGCAAATTACTATATTTCAACTTTCCTAAATAAAAATAAAAATATAAATTAAAACTAAAGTTATCAATAAATCTTAAATTATAACTTCTAACAACATATACTTTTAATAAGTATGAAAAAACCAATAAAAATATCCTCATCTCTTATAACATATCAAAACTATCAAATATATAATATATCTTAAAATTTTAAATTTACAAATATACATTATTTAAACACGAATTTCACATTAAAAAAATCTCATCTTAAAACAAGATATAATCTATTATATTATTAATGAATATAAAGATAACATTAAGTTATACATGATATAGTTTTTGATTATCATGTGATAAAATAAACATAATGATCAATTGAATTTTAAAAATTTTGATTTCAAACAAATGCACATTACAAATAATCCAACCGAAACCCAAAATTTGATTAATTTGTATGATAAGATTTATGATTTTTGCTGTTTTTATTTTATTTTAAAATTATCAAATTAAATTTTATAATATTAACTGTCTTTTTGTTTTTTTATGTAATAAATTGTAAAAGATTTTTATACGGATTAGACTTTGATAAAATTTGATTCGGCCCAAAATCTCAGCTAACACTAATTTAATGTTAAACAACTGAAACCACAAATATTATTAAGTTTTACTAACTTTTCATATATTGATTTAATTAATTTTAATAAATAAAATATTTCTATTTACAAAATCAAATATTTTAGAAAATAAAATAGAAAATAAGTGCGCTCAGGCACCGGACCGAGTCTAATTTTAATTTTATTCGAACATAAAGTTGGTACAAATCAAAGAATGAGCTTAGATGATGTATAGGAGGAATTTTCATGTATTTGAGATTTACAAAAAATATTAATGAAACAAAAGACAAAGCTTTTGTGTTCATTAGAGATATAATCCATAATAACGCATGTTTTGCAAAATTCATTTGTACCAAAAGAAATTCCTAATTAAATTTGTATCTGAAGTATTCCCTCCTTAGCCATGCCTTGTTTTTTATTATTACATTTTCAAGAGATAAGATTAAAAACGTAAAAAAGATGAAAATTAGCGAGCTTTGGAAGTTGAGCTAGATGATTTCAAATACTTTTGATAGAAGTTGCATGAATACAATAACTAGTTTTAACATTTTAACCAAAAAACTAGTTGAAACATTGGGTTAATTGGTTATATAATACCTTTTAATATCATAATTACTAATTAAGAAAATAACAAGTATAATAACGAATTTAAGCAATTTTGTTATGTAATCTAATGACTATATATCCCTTACTTTTTTTCCTTCTACATTTTACTTTTGCTTCTTATTTTTTAAATTTATGTTTTTAACAGCATTTAAACAAATATTTCTTTTATAAAATTAATAGTTATTAATTTTTCCATAAAAAATTTTACACTAATTTATATTTGTTCATTTTTTAAAATGTAATATACTTCAAATATTTAATTAATACATAAATTAATATAAAATTGATTTATGACAAAAGTAATTAGTATTCATTTTTAAAAAGACTACATGTATAAATGTTACCAAAAGGAAATAAAAAAAGGATAACAGAAAGAGAAAGTAAAAGTTATATAGTCTCATTTGTCATTTTGTTAATTTCTTAAATTTGGTAATATGGATAATATTTTCTTGATTTTAAGCCCAATGTCCCCTAAGCATTCGGGATTAAAGTGTTTTTCTCTTATTTATTGAATAAAGCCCAACAACAAAGTTCAAAACAAAGCCGAACAACGATTCGTCACTAACACCAATCTTCTGTTCCGCTCTGCTCAAAACAGCTATAACTAGGTCAATCAATATCAAAGATGGCGAGTAGAGTCTACGTTCATTACCACCACGCCGATGCCTGCAGCAAAGCTCGCTGGAACGCCAGGTTAGAATTTGTCCACTAGCTTCTGAAACAGGATCATTTCTGATTCCGAACTAGTTAGTTATTGTATATTTTTGTTATTGTCCGCAGTAAGATATTATATCCACAACCTTGTTAGAGATTTTCAGACAATGACTTAGCTGTGTTGTTCACGAAAAGATTGATTAGTTTCTAATCTGGGACCACTTTAGGATTTAATTAGTTATTGTATTAACGGAAGACATTGATCCTGAACCTTATCAGAGGAATTCAGACAAAGATTTAGCTATGTTGTTCTTGAGAACTGATACTCTTATGGACCGGACTAGTACAAATTATTCATGGAATTGAGAGACCACATTACATCAAAACAGAACATTCTGATTCATTTTGGATTTATTTAATTATTATTATTTTTTTTTCATTTTCCATGTAATTTTTGTTTGTTCTGCAGCGAGAGCTTCCGGTTCATGTATGATAGGCCATGGCAACATGTTCTTAATTTCTACTCAAATGCAGTGGAAGGAAAACTTTCAGTCCTGAAATTGTTTGAGCCCAAAGTTAGTATCTTTTTGCAGCAGTTAGTATTTCAAAATGGCTTGTAAGGTCCTCCTAACTTAATTATCCTTTTTCCTCGAGAAATCTTTGGTTCATGATGAGGGGAAAACCGAAGGAATACCTCTTGATACTGAATTGAACACTTCTGGTAGAAAAGACGGGAGGACAGGGAGGTGGGAAAGAGAAAATTTCAAGATCGTTCTTTCGTACAATGGAGCTTCTTTCGATGGATGGCAACAACAGCCTGGGTTGCACACTGTTCAGAGGTAAGGTATCATCTTTTCAGCTTTTGAATCAAAACATTGAGAATCTTCGTCCATTAACAGGGAACATGTGTATCTGCCCTTATAGAGAAATATTGTTCTAAACATAAATTATTCATTACAGTTTTTCCTAAAAAATGATTGTTCTAGAGTTTGTTGTTTTTAAAGTGTAGTAGAGAAGTCTCTCGGGGAATTTGTTGATGAGAAGAAAGCCCAACTACTCAAGAAAAAATGTAAACCATTAGAAGGCCGTGTACTTGTTGCTGGAAGAACCGACAAAGGAGTGTCTGCTCTTAATCAAGTTTGTTCTTTCTGTACGTGAAACTCATGTTTCTAACAATGTAGTTGTTTTTCTTTCCCCAAAGTAACTAATGAGTAAGAAAATAACGTTTGCATCTGTGTGCATGACTCTTTGCTCGTGAGAGTAGGTTCTTACTCTAATTAACTGTAAATCATTACGAGATGCTTGTCTAATTTTATAATTTCTTTTAGATACCTGGAGAAAAGACATTGAACCCATTGATATCGAAGATGCTATCAATAAAGATGCTTGTGGGAAACTTAGGGTCGTGTCAATCTCTAAGGTATACTTTTCATTCAGGATGGTTTCGATTCCCTTTTTAGTTTTTTTTTTTTTTTAATGTGGCAAAAAGGTATGTTTTTAATAGTATTTTCGGAACTATGAATTGAAAATGCAGGTTTCTCGAGCATTTCACCCAAATTTTTCCGCAAAATGGAGGCGGTACTTATATATCTTTCCCTTGGATGCTGAGCCATTGTGCAAGAATGGCAAGAATCCTGAGAGCTTTACCTGTGATGAGAACCACGCAAAGCAAATAAATGGGCTCTTAAGTGAAGAGAATACTGGAGTAAGGGAGGAATCAGGAAAAGTGAACGGGCTTGAAGTAGTAGAAAAACCAAGTGACTTCAGTGTAAGCAAAGTTGATCAACTTTTACAGCAGCTTCAAGGCAAACTATTATCATATAAGATGTTTGCGCGTGATACAAAAGCTGCAAGAAACGAGTAAGAGCTCAGACAAGCCAATCTTACCAGCATGGAAATTACCTTTCTTATTTATTTGTTGTGAACATTGGCATAACTTTGTAATAAATGGTTTCTACTTGTGTTATCTTGACGTTGCAGAGGTCCACCTACAGAATGTTTCATGTACCATGCACGGGCTACCGAGATTAGGTTGTCCTGTCCTGTAAGCTTTCGATTTTTTCTCTCATTAGATGTCCTTTCTTCACTTCGCAACCTACCAGTCTAAGACTACTTGTTGAGTTGGGTACTCCACATCATAGTTTTTACGTAGGCATTCAAGACTTAGCTAAAAGCTCGTATTCTTCTGTTGTATCAATATTACATGTAATCACTGCTACTGACTGATAGACATAAACAAAAATGTTTATTGCTTCTTGGTTTTCGATTAATCTTTCTCGTGAGTTCTTGTTCATTGTAAGTTTTTCCTATATTGCGATTAGGTAGTACATTATGCTCCCCTCATAAAATTAAGTGTATGACGTCTTTTGATGTATTGTACCAGGACTATGAGGAAGGAAGAAGAGTGATGTGCGTTGAGCTTGTCGCTAACAGATTTCTCCGCAAGGTGTGTTCTCTAATCCTAATATTAGTTTCAAATGCAGTGAAGTTTCTGAAGAATACGAGCTTTTAGTGATGTTGCTGTATTTATTATCCATCCCGAATGTGTCGTCTTCTCCTAGTAGCTACCCCATCCATTCGTCGCCATGGTTTTGCATTGCCTTGAATCTACTAAAACCATGTCTGTGTAAATTTCAGATGGTTCGAGTTCTTGTAGCAACATCAATCCGAGAAGCTGCTGCTGGTGCGGAAAATGATGGATTGTTAAAACTGCTGGATGCTTCAAGCAGACGAGCCACAGCTCCTCCGGCTCCATCTGAAGGTCTCTGTCTATTTGATGTTGGTTATACTGACTTTGACCCTCAAACTTCTCTCATTTCCTGAGAATGTCGTGGGATACATTTTATTGTCACATCAGGTTTAGACAATATAATGTTTGATTTAAAATTGTGTGTAAACACAATCTATTCATATATGAAAGTTGGGCAAAACACATTCAAGGATATGATATGATTAAACATTAACATTTCAAATTAATCAATTTTTAAACTTTAAGAAAATCGTATTATCAATAGAAAAAGTTACATAATATAAGAAAATTTCTGACTTTTATACTCCATAAATAACAAAAAAAAAACATGATAATATTGGTTAATTTAGGGGAGTTTATTGGAAGACTTATTTATATAAATTCTGTGAATTTTAAAAATTGATATTGAAAGTTTACAAAGATTTTCATGACTTCAACAAATATATCAATCCATATTTATAAAATCTTCATGATTGTTTTCATAAATTGTCATGGTTTCTAATAAATACATATCAATATATATTTACAAAAATAGTAATGACATGTTATAATTATTCTCATATTAAAATCTGAGATAGTTTCATTGTTCCATATAATTATGGTTTTTTTTCATTTTTATTGACATAATAGAAATGGCTTTATCGGTTTTATTGGCTTTATTGACTTTATTGGCTTTATTGGCTTTATTGTGTGTGTGTGGGTAGGGGTGTGTGGGGGTGGGGGAAGATATTGGAAAAAGCAAAAATAAGTTTTTTTAAGAAATAATGACAAAAATCAATGGTTTTGGGGGTGGATGACAAAAATGTTTTGAGACTCCAAATATGACAATAATGTTTCATTAAATAGCGCAAAAGACTATTATATCTTTCTTATTTGTGTTCAAAGTTGAATAGAGAGGGATTGAGATCCAGACGTCTCGTCGAAGAAAAATCATGGAATCAGGGATCAAGATCTAGTCGTGGATTTGTGGTGAGGTTGATCGGAGACCGTCAGAGGTATGGATTTGTGGTGACGAGGTTGACCAGAGACCGTCGGAGGCGTGGATTTGTGGTGAAAAGGTTGACCGGAGACCGTCGGAGGCGTGGATTTGTGGTGACGAGATTAGCCGGAGTTTCTGTTTCTGCTGTTGTGGCTGGGGCTTCGGATTTCGCAGGCGAGAGAGAGAGATTGACATCCGAATTGTGATTTGTAGCCTTTTTCTCTTTTGTACCGTAGTTCTTCAGATTGCTTCATAGATGTTTGTGATTTGTAGCATTTTTCTCTTCACAAGATTATATTATGATTAAAATTTTATGAATGACGCTTAAAATTATGTTTCAGGAAGATTTTAAAATGTTTCAGGAAGGTCTTCCCGAATTAACCATTCAGGAAGGCTTTCCAAAACATTTCCTGAATGTCTAATGCTTTTTTATTATACTATTTTTGGTACGGTATTATGTTATATTAAACTCATTGAAGAGCCGTTTATGATCTATATGTCGCTTCATACATATAACGGGCGTTTTTGACCAAGTTATTATCAATCCAAGCTATTTTCGGGAAAGTCTTCCTGACTAATATGAAAAGCTTCTCTAAAAACATATTCGGGAAAGCCTTCTGAAATTATAAGGAAAGCATCCCTAAACATACAATTTTATAATGAAGTAGTGTTTTTATACGCTAAGGTAATTGTATAATATTGAACTAATTTGGAATCATATTAACACGGTCCGGTTGCTCGTAATTGTGTTCAAATGCAAAACTCAAATACCAAAATCCATTTTGATGATACACATAACAAATACCTAAATGAAAGGCTTCTTTAAAAAACAAAAAATTAATAAATTAGCTTCTTCATATGGCCGTTTTGTAGGTATTCTTGTTATGTCCTCCTATGTCGCATCTGCTGCATTTGTGCGATTGTGATTTGGAACCTGTGACACCAAAGACCCCAACTGATCTTTTCCTTTTTCTATGAGGTCTTCAACTGCTTCTTCTAGGTGCTGGCGGAGGACATGAGTATTCCCCCACAGTTTCAGGGAAAAGGCAGTTTGTCAAATCCCCACATGGGTGTATGCTTTCAGCATACGATTAAGCCCATGTTTCGTGAACATCTTCTCCTCATATATATATATCACTACTTTCAGCCTAGTGGACGATGGAGATAATCCATAATGGACTGGAGAGAGACCGGGAATGGTATGGACTGTGGAGGTTTGACCTTTATCAACTGATGGAGATG
>KE155712.1:1594-17302 GCA_000411075.1 Sisymbrium irio | reverse complement strand
GTGTAAGGTTGTGTCGGATGTAGGTTCCTGAGGCCTTACATTGTCTTGTTTGTTGGAGCCGATTGAGGTGGCGTTTGGATCCATCGCTGGCGGGGGTAAGCAGCGAGCCCCTGGGTTGCATATATAGGAGGACGTGTTGAGTTGCGTCTGTAGGAGGATGTGATGAGTTGCGGCTGTAGAGGACGTGTTGAGTTGAGATGTGGGTGTGCCATAATTGTTTGCGCCGCGCGGGTTTGGGCCGCATTGTTTGTTGTTTGCTCTTGCTTTACTGGATGATCTTCTTAGACCCTTATGCTATGTTGTGTATTATTTGATGAGTGTTGATCTTAGCTTCTCTCGCTGGGCATTGTTGAATGCTCACTCCTCCTCCTTCTTCCCTTTTCCCACGCAGGTTCAGATCATGTTGGTGGGTTTAGTCAATGGCATCCAGGGATCCTGCTTTGGTAAGAGACATGCTGTCTTCGCTCGTGTGGGTAGAGACAGGTGTCTTGATATCGCCGACCATTTCAGCTATGCTGGGTCGGGGCGTCACAAACAGAACATCGTTATGCATATTTCATACCCTTATCTCGAGCCAACGATTACCATGCTGTATTACATGAAGTTGTTATATTCAAGCATGAGTTTGCCCGATGTACCAAAATGTAAAAAAATTACTAATAACTCCTTACTTTTCCTGGCTCCAGTGGACAACACGCCTTCTATTGGGCTAATGCCGAGCGGGTGAAATTCATGCTGCGAAGTGCGAACACCTATTTGGAACTACAAGGTATAAGATCCGCCACACTGTCAAACTATATAATCAAGAACTAAAAAATTATTTTTTATTACTGACTATCAGATTGCAGGGGATTATGGAGGAATCTAATGGGGAATTGAAGAGTCCAAAGATATCAGACGTGGAAAACCAATTTGATAGTTTAGATGCTAAACCAAAGTGGAATCCTAGAGGTATAATAAAATGATTCTTTTAATGTTGTACTGATTTATAATGATCTATATTTAGTTGATCCATACCTGATGTGTTACCTCTACCTTAGCGTAGATGAGAGCATGGGCGTTTAACTAAGATAGGGAAGTTTTCAAGTTCTTATTTTTAAATAGCAGACATGGATAGTTTCATATTTTGTATTCAAGTCAAATTCCAACGACCACAGAAATGTTTTCCAAATGATTATATGATCCACAAAGACGCATTGGAATCATTAGAAGAACCAGAGATAAGAGGTAAAGACCATGGAGAAAGGGAAAGTACAAGCCACCGGACTGCCTACTCCAGTGTATTTAAGAAAGATAATGTGCAATTAAGAGTACTGTTAACACCATCACAAAACCTTGCATATATATAAAGATTTACGAAGCTCATGATCAAATAATGTAAAGTTATTATTGCAAAACTAATTAACAAAAACATAAAATAAGTTAGATTGTAAAAAAAATAACAGTGTGCAGATATACAAATTGTATAGAACGAGATATACTAATTTTTATGCGAAGGAGAAAAAAACGAAAAAAATGAGCACCTAAAAATGCAAAAACTATACGATTAGTTAAACTATTAAAAAAGTATAGAAATAAATTCACCAACAAAAGATTTATAAAACTAAAAAGATCCACAATCACGAAAATAAAATAAAAAATACAGAGAAAGTTACATTTGGAGCAGTTGCGATGCTAAACATTATATTTTATACGATTGATACAGCGGTTGAAAATAGTTGCAGTTTTGAAATTTCGCAAAAGTTAAGGCGTTTATTTAAAAGATTAAGGAGTGTTGAAGATTATTTCCAAGAAATAGAGACATTGATCATAAAAGCTGATGTTAATGAACCTCTTGATGCAGCTCTAGCACGTTTTCTTCCAGGTCTGAAATGATAAGTGCAGGACCAAATGGAGCTTCAGGAATATGAGAGCACTGAGGAAATGCTGCACAAAGCGATCGTTGTTGAACAGCATATCAAAAGACGGAACAATCCGAGATAAATCTTTGCACCAAAACCGAATAATCAAGATCAAGGTAAGTCTTCTAACCAGTCAAATTCTGATTTTATAACTAATGCTTCTACTCGGTTTGATAAAGGCAAGGCCGTTGACACCACGAGCAAAGCTAGAGACATTAGGCATTTCAAGTGTCAGGGCATTGGACACTACTCCAATAAATGTCCAAATCAGAAGATCATGATCATTACAGAAAAGGGTGAAGTAGAGTCCAAGACTGAGCATGAAGATGTTGGACCAATCTTGGATGAGGAACCAGAGGAAGAGCATATAGAGTATCCATCTCAAGGAAACTTGCTTGTCAGTAGGTGTTCTCCTAGTATGCTGAACCAAGTTGAAAAGAATCTCAGTGTGACGATGTTTTTCACACCAGATGCTTTATTCAAGTCAAGGTATGTCGCGTGATTATTGATGTTGGTAACTGTATTAATGCAGCTAGTGAATTACTTGTCAGAAAATTAGGTCTTGAAGTGAAGAAGCACCCTAATCCGTTTAAGCTTGAATGTCTGAATGAGAAAGGAGAGCTTCAGGTCAAAGAACAGGTGTCTGTGCCATTGTCTATTGGATGCTACAAGGATGAAATTATGTGTGATGTGCTGCTCATGGATGCAAGCCATATTCTCTTTGGAAGGCTGTGACAGTATGACAAAAATGTAATCCATGATGACTACATAAACCACCAATTTGTTGAGCATGATGGCAAGAAAATCACCCTTGTTCCATCGACACCACAAGAAATTCAGGAGGATCAGCTTCAAATGAAGAAGAGCAGGATCAAGAAAAGTCAAAAGGAAAGAAGCCTGTTGGAGAGAACAGAAGATCTGTGAGTAAGCATTCTAATCTTCTCTTGAAATCTCTTGAAGGTATAGGTAAGTCTGTTTTTACCTTCTATGATTCTATCTTGATAATTATTGTCTGGAACTAACTTGTAAGAAACCAAAAAATTTCCATGTAGCATTGATTTGAGTTTTCAAGTTGAAGGTGGAAATTTCAGGAGCTCAGAGCAGAAGGAAGCAAAGGATATCAACCAAATTGGAGCCAAATCCATTACTGATCAGCCACAATAAAATCAGTGTGATCTCTGAATGGAACAATCCTGATCTCAAGTTATTTGTCTTCGTTGGTATGTAAGTGAGAGCTTGGTGATCAGTCCTCATGCCATTTTTGAAGATTTAAATGTGATAATATAAATCTCGGACTCTCTAATGCGAGGATGGTGCTCGGTTTAAGATGTGTTGTGACCAGTTGGTCCAAATTTTATCCGGTCGATCAGGAAACACTTTGTGCGAGGATGGGGCTCGGTTTACTCAAATTCCTGGAGCACTCCAGCTGGAACCGAGTTCGTATGGATAAAACCATAAGAAATTCCTTCACCACTGGATGGTCCTTCATTCTGGATCTAGGGAGCATTCTCATCCCGAGAAACATAACTTTCAAAAATTTCCAGAATTTTGGATCAAATGCCATCTTTTTAGAAAATGAAAAATGTTATAAGTGTTGTTGAATATTTAGCTAGAAAAAATATTTAGTGAATTAGTAATAGCTAGGTGGTACCAAATCTAGCTAGAAAAATATTTAGTGAATTAGTGAATTAGTGTATTTTTTAAATGAAGAAAGTAATTCTGTACAAATTTCCATTATATATATATATTAACACAACACACACATAACTTGTATGAAAAACAATATTATTATAAAAGTTATGTTCTCTTTTCTTTTGATTTTAAGTAATTTTTTACGAGAATTATACTTTTATAGATTAAATAACCATCTTTTTTTAATGTTTTAAAATTTTAATTTAAAATATTTAATTAGATAAAATTTAATGAATGTAATTATCAATTCAAACCTTTTTTTGCATTAGCCTAAATATGGATTTAATTTGTTTTTTATAATTATAATGAGTTACACAATTTTTAACCTTTTTCCGTATTGATTTTATATATAATGTTTTCAAAATCGAAATGGACTAATTAATACATCTTTTTAAACTATATTGTAGTGATTTGAAATATTTTACATGTTTTGAAATAAATAAGTCGTGAAAAACTGTAAATAGTAAAGTATAAATCATAACCGAGAAGCCATATGATCAAACATTATAACTATTGACTAATTTTTAATATCTTAACTTCTTAAACTTAAATCATTATTATGAATTCAGTATCACCATTTGAAAATACCTTTTATTCATATAATGTATTACTGAAAATATCATTTAATATAAATAAAAATGTTAGAAATTCATTAAGGATAAACATATGATTAAAATTATGTACCATAATAGGTTATTGACTTCTTATTAAGTTAAATTAATAAGTGTTACTTTAGTTAAAATGATATTTGATGAGATTCTAGTAATTTCATTAATTCTCAAGTAATTACAGTAATATAACATAAAATAAATGTTAATCCTAAATTTTATGGTATATATTTTGAATGAAATCTGCATGGTTTAGATTAGAAGTCCCCTTGTCTTATAAGGAGGCAAGACAAAAAACAGTCAAGATTAATGGTTACAAATATAATTTTGATTTCCCAAAACCTCAGCAATCACTACATAAATAAGCAATTATTGTGACTATATAATAAAATTTCATAGAAATATGGATATTGTAACCACTTTGTGACCAATTATTAATGATAACAATATAAGCATCACTAGTTTTATTTGTAACAAAAATGTCACAAACTTTGAGATAAATATATTTGGTAACTATCGTGTCGCAAATGGTGACCATAATTAAGAGTAACAACAATGTTATAATTGATGACTTGGCACATTATCTCAAAGCATGATAATTTGTAATTATTATAACTAGTTGATCTGTTTGCCTCCGCGTGATGCGTGGATTTTTTTTTATATTTTAATATTGGTATTGCATTTGTTAGAATAGGTTGAAAAAACTTGTAATAAGTAAGAGAATGATAATTTGTTTTATTTGTAATTTTAGATAGTTAGCTTTACATTTTTTTGTAGTTTTTGGAAAACAATGTGATTTTATATTAACAATTGTAAATGTTATATGTATTATTATGTTTCCAAAATTTGTTTCAAATGTTATTTATAATTTTACCTTTTTCTCAATGTTGTCCTTCTTTATTTTTAGCTTCATGTGTCTATGTTAATTGTTCACTCTGTTTTGTTGTCGTCTGCCATAAAATTTGTGTAGTTGTCCACTTCAGTTGAATTCTAGTTTTAAAATATTTGATTAATTCTAAAACAATAATTGTATAGATTAATACATACTTTCATTTGACGACATACTCTAGAAAGTATTTTTTATACAATATTTGTGACATGTTGTTTTTTATATGTTTTTGAAAGTGTGTAGGACCTGGAGGTTCTTTAGGGTTTAATCATATGAAACGGAAATATAATTTATCATCATATATTCAGGGTCATATATTCATATATGTACCAAATTCTATTAAGCATAATCATATTGACAAAAACAGACCATTTTACTATCCAAAGTTTTTGATTATTAAGTGATTTTTGTAATCACTTAAACTTATAATCATTATGTGGTATCACCAGCAAACTTGCCTCAAATATCCATCAAGGAGTATTGCTTTCCCTCCAAAAGACTTATCCCAGCTGTTGGATCTCCTTGTGATAATAAATCTTGCATTATTCTATCTAATACCTCGAATGGATGTTGGTGTACCATGATTGCCTCATCCCAAATTATTAGATCAATATCACATATTTTTAATGTTTCGATTGATTCTTTCTTGATATCATGAATATATCCTCAAATATTATATATATTAAATTATATAAAAATTAAATCCACGTAGAACTATTTGTAGAAACCTTCAACCAAGTAAATTTTTTTTTATGTTTTTGTTTTTCTATTTTGCTTTTATATAGTATTATTTAATTTTTATAGTTAGACATTATAATATTATATTATTAAATTTTTTTATGTTTTTCCCTATTTTTAAGTTTTTACTGTTTTGTGTTAAGACTATATTATTTTTTCAACCATTTTGTATTTTATATATTTTTAAAATTTTTATCATATATTTGTATTATTTTATTTCTTATTGTAGGCAGTCTTGTGTTGTAAAGGTACTGAAAATTCTTATTAACAGGAAGCACTTCCAATTTCAATTAAAAGCTTAAGCCTTTTTTCCAGCTTGGCTTACACTTTTCGTTTGTAGGTATCTGATTTTTTTTAAACACCAGTCATTTTCTTAGAAACAATACTAATGTTGATTATCACAAAAGAAAAGATTTTTAGTTTTCTTTTTTTTCTCCATCTCATCCTTGTCCAGATGAATTTCTCACCTGCAATCTCCTTCAGTGACAACCACGTCCTGGAAACCTATCTGCAGATCTAATATATCATTTTAATGATAATTTGGCAATGCATATGCAATGATATCCATGGCGCAACACTTATATTGTAACAGATCTCCTTATATTCAACTCCACACAAAATTAAAACAATCATATTGACTAATGACTATAACATTCTACAGAGCAATGCAAACAGAACAGTCCTGCATGATTTTATTGTTTGGTGCACACACCCAGAAGAGAAATATATAATAATAAATAAAAGCGAATGTATATTTTTTTTCTTTTGCACTAACAATTCTGACGTTACTACCTCTTTCTCTAGAATAAGAATCTAGAACTATGTATCAGTCACAGGCATCCACAAGTGGTACATTGCTTGCCTACTAACCCCATACAAGAAACCGAACAATTGTGATTTATTCGGCAGTGGTTGAAGTCAGAGCTTTCAGAAACTAAATGGAATTTGAGGGTGACTGATACAATGTTCATTGCAGTTGCACTTTCCTGAAACGAATAAGAATAGAGAAACGTAATCTAATATTATACGGACATAGAAGAGATTAAAACAATACCCAGCCATTCAGACCCAAATATAAAACAAAAAATACATGATTCAGATAAACCAAAATCATCCCCACAGTTTCCCTTTAGTGTATAAACTTCATGCAGACATGAATACAATATAAGAAAATGATCGAGAACAGCAACAAAGATCTTCGAAGGGAACAAAGTGATGAAATCAACGTAATCATGATCATGAACCGCAACACAAATGATCCACGGCATAAACAAAGAAATTTGATCGAATCAATCTGATCAATAAGACAAAACAAAATTATCATCCTCCTTAAGCTGCTGCTTTAATTTGATTTCTGCTTGGTAATCCAATCACTTGGAACATTCATAAAATTAAATCAAATCAAATTTCCAATTAACTCTCTTTCTCCGTTAATCCTCTCCTCCAAACCCTCAAGCTCTTATCTGCTGATCCACTCAATACCAAATCCGACACAACAGCTAAACACAGAATCGCTTTCGTTTGTCCCTTTAAAGCTCCCACCACACACATATGTAATTCTTCTTCATCATCATCTCCGTTGCTTAATCTCTCCCACACAAGAACTGATCTATGACACGCTCTTGAGTAAAGAACCTTCCTGTCTTCACAGACGGACAAAGCGTTCAGACCTGAGAGATGTTTCTTAAGAGTAGCGACCAGAGAGTGACTCTTTTCCGTCTTGTTCCATACTTTTATCTTCTTATCTAACGAACCCGTGTAGACAAACCCGTCTCGAGACACCACCATGGCGTTAATGGCATCGTCGTGTGCCTTTCCATACTAAAAATAGAACATGGAAAAGTTTTGTTTGCCTTTTTTTCTTTTAATGGAAAATCGTCTGCTCTCTGTACCTAAAAGAACCGATTTCAGCCTGTACAAAATAACAAATAGTGCAAACAAAGCGTGTCATTGTTTTGAACACTGTCAATATGTAGAGCGAATAAATTAAAAAGAGGATTGAATCTTAAAATATGTGAATCTTTTTCAGGTCGGGTAAACATTTACTGGTTTAATATTTGATTTGAGAACTTATAGAATACAGAATCGTCTTACCTGATGCCTATGAACTCACCATCTTTCTTGATGATTTTAGAATCTCAGAAACGGAGACGACTACGAACGACTTCTTGTGATGAAAGGCAAGGTGGAGAAGACGTAAGCAGATTTTGTTGGTACTGCATAAACATCGATGATGGCCCTTGGAATTACGAGCAAAGTGTTTATGAAGAAAGGAGTATTAATAAGGATATATGCCGAGGGGTTTTGTGGGTGGAGTGGTATGTGGGTGTTGGGTATTTATAGCTTGGGAACATGTAACGGTCTAAGGAATTTATTGGGTTGGTGTATCTTTCAAAATTGAAGAGGAAGTTTGACGTGTGGAGGTGGGGTAGTGTTGAAGCGACGGTGGTTTAGTAGCTATACAGCTAGGGTAAGTATGGAGGAGGTGAGACGACGGAGATTAGAAGAAAGAGAATACATTCTTAGTTTGGCCCAAAAATAAATCAAAAAGTGGGCTATTAATAAGTTTGAGTTTTAAAATGATATTGGGCTGTTCTATGATTTAGAAAATGACACGAAATAATTTGAGAGAAATGGTAGAGGAATGAAGACACGTGGCAAGAGGAGAGAAAGAAGGTCCCTGTTTATAAAGTAGATATCTTAAATTTATCACTCGTTATAACAGAAATACTGTAGCATATTGTCAAAAACTATTACCAAAATTCGTTATATATCCGTCACAATTACAAACTTAAAGATTGTGTCACATCGTAGTAATTCATTACTATTAACACGTCTAAATTTTATCTTTCATTGCTACAAAAAATTCACAAAACGTGATTTATACTTTTATAGTATTCAAGCTATTATACTGTGGTTTAATTCTAAAATATATACATAAAAAACGAAAATAAAATCTCAAATTTGTAAGAAGAAAAAAATTTAATAAATTAATTAGATTTCAAAACATATATTATAATAAATGAATTTAATAATTAAACTTAAAACACAAATAATAACTAAAATAAGTATATCTACTTTCTATAATTCTAGTTACTGACCATCTTACTGTCGTTGCAGTAACCATGACCACTGATGTTCTGTTTTTCACCATTGTAGTTTTTCCTTGACTGATGATTATTAACGATGTTTACCATCGTAGATCACTTCATGATAGAAAACATTATTCATGAAAATATCTTACTTTTTTGAATCACATGTTCGTACCAATTAGTTACTAATATCGTGTTTCCTGATCGTCACAAATTGAAGCTAACCATTTAATCAAAGATACGTTACAGTTGCAACAATAAATTTAGCCACAATTAAATTAATCGTGACTATTATAGTATATATTTTTGTCACACATATGTTATTAATTGAGACAAAAATTGGTTTCGATTTAATCTGTAATAATATTGTGAAAAACTACTTACTTATTTATAACATAGATATTACAAATTTAGTAATAGAATGTTTTATAATATGTCGAATATGTTATAAATAATCTTAGTCTCAAAATTTTATCAACAATATATACTTATTTTCCTGTGGTGAAAGGATTGTTGTTCATGTTGTTTTATCATGGGCCTTTTCATATGGAAGTACATGAGTATGGGCCTTGTATGTATTGTATTGTATAATGAATATGTAAATAAATCATGTCAGGATCTTTAGAAAAATGGAAGACATAAATGTAATATTCATACATGTGTATCATGTTTGCTGCAGATACATTAAAAACTCTTACACATATCCATGTTTCATCTGCTGCAGTTACACAGGTAACATGTCAACACATCTATTGACTCAGTTAGTTTTATATAGCACAAAAAGAGACAGCTTGTGTCTCCTTACTACATGTTGATACTCTCACTGGAAACTCCTTTAGATGACCTTCCATCAGTTTCACTCACATATGTTGAGTAGAAGTCATCATCATCCCCTTCCCGCTCTTTCAACTCTTTAATCTTCTCTGCAGCTTCTTTTATCTCCAACCTTTTCTCAACATCAGGTTCACAACAGCCTAGTCCGATCTTCAGGAGTCTAAGAATCTGACCTTCACAATGGCTTGTCTTGCCCATCTCCTTATCAAACAAATCCGGTGCCCATACCCCTTGGAAACCAAAGTTCACCAAACTCACTAAATCTTCCTCACTATTGTTACCACCTTGCAAGAAATTGGCTGGAAATTTTCCTGTTACAATCTCTAAGATGAGTATGCCAAGAGCCCATACATCGGTTTTCTTGGTGACACGTCGGTGTTGTAAATACTCTGGGGATTTATAGGCCACCACGTGCTCTTGTGCCTTAACTTGGTTGATCACCGGGATTAAGCCATAGTCTGTGAGGAGAGGTTCAAAGGTCTTTGTGAGGAGAACGTTGGAGGATTTGAGATGACCGTGTGGAGCCATTATGCTAGGTAGGTCTTTGTGGAGATATAACAGCCCGCTCGCGACTCCTTTCACGATCTTCAATCTTGTTGGCCAATCCAAACTAGGTTTTCCAAATGATCGATTTCCTAATAATACATAACAAATATTTGACTCTGAAGAAATAATAAATGAGAAAACTTCAGATTAAGTGTACATGTAATAAAATCTTACCATGAAGATGAAGAGCCAAGCTTCCTCTCTCAGCAAAATCACATACCAATAGTTTTTCCTCTTTCCTATAGTAATAAGCAACAATGGGAAGCAGATTATGGTGCCTTAACCTCCCAAGTCTATTCATATGGTCTTGAAACTCATCCTTCCCTGCATTATTCATCTGCTTAAACCTCTTCACCACCATCAGTACTCCGCTCGATAACACTGCTTTATAGGAAGCACCAAAACATCCACTTCCAAGTATCTCGGCAGAAGCCTTCAACAGATCTTCCAGGTCAAATCTTTCCCTATCTTCCCTCAAGAATGAAAGCTTTGAATTCTCCACTCCACCTGTATTCATCCTCTTAGAAGTGTTTGAGCCATTCTGATTGCTGGATTGTTGTCGGTCTGCATGACTTTGATCCTCTTCTCTGATGCCTGTTTTCTTCTGTAGACTTGATGGTCCGATTTCCATTTCCAAAGATAGTTTCTTGTTTTTATAGTTGTGGTTAAGAAAGATGATTACTCCAAAAATTATGACTATTGTCACCGCTATGACAACTACCGTGATAACGAGAGGTATCCTTGATGATGATTTGGGTCGCGCCTCAAGTTGTGGAGGAAGTTCATTGATAGGAAAATTGCAAGCTGTTTCCAGCGGTTTTCCACATAAGTCTTTGTTACCTTTGAACACCTTTTGATCCATCATGTTGAGACTCTCAGGGATTATACCTATTAATGCATTATTTGAAAGGTTTAAGATGTGCAGCTTATGTCCGAACTCTGGTATTCTTCCAGTGAATTGGTTTCCATCAAGTCTCAGTTCTAAAAGCTTGGGCAGTTTGGTCAGAGATATTGGGATTCGACCTGTAAACTTGTTTTGTGCCAAATAGACCTTTTTCAACCACCCCATACCTTCAAAAGCATTTTCTGGTATCTCTCCTCCAAATTGATTGTTCGACAAATAAAGTGACTTAAGAGCAGAAAGTTTATTGAACTCTGGGAATGGCCCTTCAAACTTATTGTTCATGAAGCTCAAAGTCCTCAATGCTATCAAATCCGCCAATGCATTAATGTCTAGAGAACCAGAAAGCTCCAAATTTTCCAACTGAAATCCCCAGACAGAGCCATCATTGCACAATACACCAACCCATGTGCAGGGAGGAGTTTCATCATCCCATGAGGCCAATGCATTTGGCTTTCCAACAACTATAGATTTTTTAAACTTAAGGATAGCCTCGGAATCAGAAAGACCATGAGTAGTGGCTGTGAATATAATTAGGAGGAGAGACACTAATGGTACCATTATGGGTTTGTGTAGCTTAAGGAATACACCTGCATTAGAGGCGCACACCCTCTTGAGGGAAGAAGAGGAGGAGGACAACAGGACGGGATAATGTGATGTTACAGCTTGAGTTCAGATGACACAGCAGAGACAAGAGAGAGAAAAGAGATGGATGGTGAAGAGAAGGCGTTTCATCAAAAGAATTCTAAAAATAGGTTTGTGGTGAAACTTGAATTGCTGACCTGTGATGTTCTTTAAGATTACTTATACAACAATATTACTAAATTCTCTAATTTATTTTCTGTGTAATCCAATCAACAAAACAAGTTAATGACCCCTCCATTATCTATATTTGTAAAACCCTAACTCCCATACATTGTAGTCTATGTCCTTGGCTGGATTTTAGTCAACACCTCTGAATCAGGAATGGTATTAAACAGCAAGTTTTTTAAGTTTCAGATAATATTTTTAGTTGTTAGAAGCAAAAAAGCTGCAATTTCTAGAACATTATGAACAGAATGCAACTATATGGAAACACAATCACTCACTCCTTCTTTGTATATTTTTCATGTATCTTTTAAACTACTTGTTGTTATAATTGCTAATCATATACACTTATTGACCATTCTTTTCTAATGATTTACCAAAACATTAGAAAATTTTGTAATGAAATTCCTCTAAAGAAATCAAAGCCTTCTTAAATAAAAGATTCTGGATGAATATAAAATTAGTTATTAGTTAATAAAGATAATAATCTATAAAGAGAAAAGTAAAAGATGGTCAAAAAGTCTTTTTTCTATTGAGCTGTGTTTGCTAAAATTAGCATATCCAAACGCGTTTCTCTCCAATTTCAACATAGTTGCATTTATATATAAAATCATTGAATATTTGTTGATTGCAGAATCGAACTAGAAACAAGACAGGAAGAAGTTGTTAAAATGGTGAATAACTGCGAGAAAAGAGAAGAAAGCATTACATTGGCCATAGACAGAGACAAAGAGAGCCAAAATGCATTGAAATGGACAGTTGATAACCTTCTTAGCAAAGGACAAGTTCTTACTCTTCTTCATATAAAACTCAAACAATCCCCTTCTCTTCCGTATTCCGGTAAGACACCATCTTTAAACCGATTTTTATAACTTTAATCAATTTTTTATTGTTTTAAACATTACACATGAAAAATAACGTCAATAGTCATTATATCATAAAGTTTAATAAATTTTCTTGTTGTTAATCAGGTTCTCACCCAAATAAGTCAGGCCATGATGGCACAGAATTTTTTCTCCCGTTCCGCTGCTACTGTGCTAGAAAAGACGTGGGTTTGCACGTCACTTTCTATCTTTTAAAAACTTTTTTGTTCATATGACTGACTCATCTTGTTCTTGTTCAAGGTTCTCTGCCAAGATGTGGTTGTGGAGGACACAAGTGCAGCTAAGGGAATACTTGACTATGTTCAAAAGAATTCAGTTGAGACTTTGGTACTCGGTGCATCAAGGATGACTCTTTTAAGGTAATTAGGCAAATGATTTCTCCCACTTTGAGAATAGATCGACATGATCATACTTATATACATATACTTTTGTGGGTAAAAGGTTCAAAGGAGCGGATGTTTCAAGCACTATTATGAAAAAGGCTCCAAATTTTTGTACAGTATATGCAATTTCTAAAGGCAAAATTTCATCCATGAAATCGGCAACAGCTTCACTCTCGAGTTCCAGTATGAGGCTGCAGCATGTACATGCTCAGACAAGTAATCTCAATGGTATATCTGACCACATTTTTTTGGTTCTAACATCACATAGATTTAATCTTCTTTGTTAACTTTTTCTAATTAAATGGTTTTAACATTCTAGTTGAAAGGAGGCAGCACACAATGCAAAGAGCACATGATGAGATCGAGATCAAGTATGCTTCTTACCTATGTAAAACTTTTTCATTCTTGTACATAAAATAAGTTTAACATATGACAACCACCAATGTGAATAGGTCTCCATTTATGAGAAGAGGATATGAAGGCACATATCAGCCCTCGATGATGGACTCCGATATATCATTTGTGAGTAGTGGAAGACCGAGTGTGGATATAATGTTCCCTTCCTTTCATGACAATGTGGATGCTCCGCGACTCTCACACAACTCTGAATATGAAGAAAATCGAATTAGTTTTGGGACATCATGCTCCTCAGATAAGCAGTCCATAGATCTTGGCTCATCATATGCAGCATTCTCTTCAAGCTCCCTTGAAAGTGGTAGACAATCATGTTCATTATCAAGCCAGGTTAGCACATTTTCAATACTATTAGATCACAGTACCTGCACATGAGAATTTTTGGTTTTCTCATTTGTTTAATCTAAAATCAATAGGATGAAATTGAAGCCGAGATGAGAAGGCTGAAAATAGAGCTAAAGTATACAATGGACATGTATAACAGTGCCTGCAAGGAAGCAATCTCTGCAAAAAAGGCGGTATGTTTGGGTATTGAACAGTCAAAAAACTAATTTTCATTCAGATACTCTCCCAACTTATATAATCTGATTTATCTTTAATCAGGCTACTGAGTTACACAAGTGGAAAGCCGATAAGGAACGAAAATTAGAAGAAGTAAGACTTGCCAAGGAAGCAGCAATGACAATGGCAGAGAGTGAGAAAGAAAAGAGTAGAGCAGCCATGGAAACTGCAATGACATCTCAGAGGATAGCAAAACTTGATGCTCAAAAGAGAAAGCATATTGAAACCACGGAGGAGAAGAAGAGGATGATGAATTCTTTGATAAAAGCTGATTTAAGGTATAGAAAATACACAATTGAGGAGATTGAAGAAGCCACAGAAGATTTCTCGCCAAGTCGTAAAATTGGAGAAGGGGGCTATGGACCTGTTTATAAGGGATCTTTAGATTATACACAAGTGGCAATAAAAGTTCTAAGACCAGATGCAGCACAAGGAAGGTCTCAATTCCAGCAAGAGGTTGAAGTATTAACCTGTATGCGACATCCGAACATGGTTCTGCTACTTGGAGCCTGTCCAGAATATGGATGTTTAGTCTATGAATACATGGCAAATGGTAGCTTAGATGACTGTCTATTCAGACGAGGGAATTCTCCAGTTCTTTCATGGCAGCTAAGATTTCAGATAGCAGCTGAAATTGCAACTGGTCTTCATTTCCTCCACCAGATGAAACCGGAGCCTTTGGTACACCGTGACCTTAAACCAGGAAACATTTTACTTGACCAGCATTTTGTCAGTAAGATTTCTGATGTTGGCTTGGCCAGGCTAGTTCCTCCATCGGTTGCTGACACTGCAACCCAATATAGAATGACTTCAACAGCTGGAACATTTTGTTACATAGATCCAGAATACCAGCAGACTGGGATGTTGGGAACCAAATCAGACATTTACTCATTTGGGATTATGCTTTTGCAAATACTTACAGCTAAGCCACCGATGGGTTTGACTCATCACGTCTTGAGAGCAATCGAAAACGGAAATTTTGCCGAAATGTTAGACCCTGCTGTGCATGACTGGCCAGTTGAAGAGGCCTTGGTTGCAGCAAAACTTGCTCTAAAATGTGCAGAATTAAGACGCAAAGACAGGCCTGACTTTGGAAATGCTGTTTTACCTGAGCTTAATAGGCTTAGGACACTAGCCGAAGAAAGCTTGCCATCAGTTAACTTTGGCAGAAGCCAGAAAACTTTACCAAATACTGGGAACGAGAATAATTTCCGCACTCAAAGTCTAGTGTCCACGACTTCACAACAGGTATGGGTCCGTTAATTTTCTTTCAGAGATTTGTAACATGCCTTGGTTAGTAAGCTATACTTTTCTATTGTAGGAGATTATGAGTGATCCACAACTACTATATGGATATGATAGCTCAAGCTACTAAAATGATTCTACATATCGAAGAAAAAAATCGAAGTAAAAGGAAATCAAATGAAGAACATATACATATCTCAAGACTTGTTTCTA